>JAHZNB010002764.1:0-18725 GCA_027744295.1 Callyntrura guangdongensis | reverse complement strand
TTTTTTTTCTCTTTCTTACAATCAATGTTCTTTTTCTGTAATTGTTATACCGATGTTAAACATGTATCCTGTACTTACCAACCTACTACCTATATACTTTACCGAGGCACATCTAAATCTCAGTTCAGTCTTATTATTATGACCCTTGTAGGATGTAGGAGACATGCATAAAGTACCCTTGATAGTTTTCCCATTTTTACTAAAAGATTTTTTTCTTAACGGCGGCAAAGGTATTCCAAACTACCACGCTCATAAAGTCGAAGCCTAAAATGTGTACTTTTTTCTAAAAGCTTGTCAAAGGTAGCGCATATTGAATGTAAAGTACAACCATGCCCGGGGCGCATGCCACGCCAGCAATCTTAAAAGAAAACTACAAGAAAATGTAAGGCAATTCGTCGTCGTCATTGTTCACGCAGTGGCAGCAATACTTTTGTTTCTCTGGTCATTTGTGTTACAAGGATACCTAATTAATAACACACATTTATAAATGAAAATAAAAAGCCAAATTCAACAATGAGTTAATCGTCCCTACATGTAAAAAAATGAAAAGGGAATGTGTATCGTTTTATTTTTTTATTTTTTGTATTCTTTCGTTGATGATGTCCATTTATATTCACCATTCATACGCGACATTTGACCATTAATACGTCAGTTTTCCTAGGTACGCGTTCCGGAAAATAGGTACGTGTTTTGTATTTACTTTAGACACTAGTACATGGAGGAATTCTCCAGCAATCTACACAGTTTATGTAGGTAGGTAGGTACTATATTTGTGGACAAATTTTTATGGTAAAAAATTTGCCAATTTACAATTCAACGCGATACATTTACTTCCTGTCATTTTATAAAGAAAACTAGCAATACATATGGTATGTATGTACTACACGATTCATTTTTATTGGCGCTGCGTTTATTGCATAGAAAGTATCAACCACCTTGGCATGAAACTGTGTAATATTGGCAGTAATACACGGCATACACATTACACATTCGGCCTCTACTTTATTTTGAATTTCACTTAAGCACGTGATATTTCATACAAATAGCGTCATCAGATAACTGTCAACTGTGTACCAGCCCATCTAATAAAAGTATACTATGTTCGTTTTACTTGTCGACATTGTACTCGCTGCTCTATTTGTAATGGCTTTTAAGTGAAAGCTGTCCACACCACCACCAACATCACCATCCAACGATCTATTCGGCATACATTACATGGCATTACCTACTCTACTACAACCAAGCAGAGCCCATTACTATGTTTATGTTTCAGTTTTGCTTTGCGGTTCACTTTTCCTACTTCCTCGTACAAGTTTCTTGTTTCTCTCGCCATTGTTATTGTATCAACTCGCTCTGAGTAGTACACCCTCCATCTCGCTCAAGTTTCGAAGGTCATTTTGTACAACGCAGAAAAAAATTCACACACCACACTAAAAGCCTGGAGTGGTCGTTACCATGGCAGAATACATATTTGCGTTTACATTCGTATAAATTGTATGAGTACGCATTGTCAAGCAATTTTCTTGATTGTATCAGCAAATCCATAAAAACCTGATGGTGACTATACGTAAGCACTGTATCAGCACAACGATTGCCATTCATATTCTCGTTCATTGCAGTTTAGTGAGCGAATAATATATATGGTAGCCTGTGTTACGAGAGGTAAGTAGTGCAGTTTTACTTTGTATTCATTGTTTCTTGCTGTTTGCACATCTTTTTGGTTGTTTCTGCCACCAACTGCCAAGCTGGGATAACCTACATTATTATACTTTCAACTTTGTTGGTGGCAGAGACTCCAAATTTTGAACATGCTCCACTTTGATAATATCTTTATATCTTAGTATATATGGGCGTTGTTATTAGCGAGCTACATATTTTTTTAAATATGTTAGCGCGACCCAGAAAAAGGATCATCCTAGCTTTACCGAAAAGAGAAAACAGGCATTTGTTTATTTCAACCACATTTGAAACATAAATTCGACAAAGAAACATAACTTCAATTAAATTCTGTAAGCAATCGGAAACAAGGTCGTTATATAAACGAATGAGGGAATATTTATTACTCATTACTGCAATACGATGCGGATGAGCATTAATAGTAATTTGGCTCCAGTGCATGAGATAACAGATAATCACTTGAGATTATGGTGAAACTGCTTTAGTTTTTAAGATTGATGATTAAGGTTAAGCTTTAGATTTTAAGAGCAGTATTGCAAAAATGTTTTAAGAGTTTGTTGGATTTTCATGAAACTTTTGTTGTCATTTTGCACTGTCACATCATGCGCCAATGAATAAATAATTGTGTGTTGGTGGACTCCCATCGGGAAATCTGGACTGGAGATCCTCGTAACTTGCAATGTATTTCCGAGCGTTGTTTAGCAAGTTGTTGCTGTTGCTATTAAAATTATTATTATGATACGTTTTATTTGAAGAGGTTCGTCCGCCTCCACCCAAAGACTTCCGGGTGGTGTTACCAGAGTCCTCCTCCTGTTCCAACGGGGAGAGTGTAACGGGGAGGTCGGATGTTGACAAGGGTACCTCTGTGGTAGTCGTCGTTGTTGTTGAGCTGGAAAGGTTCATCCCTTCCGGAGCTAGTGGCCCCGTGTTACTTAAAGCAGTCTCATAATGACTCCATCTTCTGTTATTATTGTTAGCATTATTATTATTATTATTTGGATTTGGGTTGGGAGCAGGAACATTTATGCTACTACTTAAAATACTCGTTGTTTCCCCTTCCTTTTGAAGGATGATGTTCCCTTTACTTGTACTGATGCTGATGAGAGTACCACTTGCTCCGTAATTCACCAATCCAACTCCTACGGAGAAAAAAAAAACAATAATAAACTTTTAAAACGTTTATTCCAACTTTTTAGTTTTTATTTTTTTGGATGTTACAAAAACATTTTTACGACAATAGTTACTCAATAGTTTTTTGTATTCCATACTGCTTGCCATGATTAAGAATATGGTTTTTTTACTAGAAGAAAGCTTTTAATTAGCAAATTGAATAGTAGGCCAATTAAAATATAAAAAATAAAAAATAAATAAATAAAAGCCATAAAATTTCAAAGTACCCCTCGGCGAAACCCCAATGAATTGTCACATAGGTACATGTTATTTTCACATTATAGATATGGTCATTACAAGTCGATTGTTGAAAACCCGGTTTTCAAAATTATGAAAATTAACATATTTATACCAAAAACGGTGATTATTGCCATAAACAGTGATGTTGAACTGAACTTTGGAAGTGACAGTTTCCAACCGTTCAGGGTAACATTTGATATAATTACACAACTGTACCTGATTGATTGTTATGTTAAAATTCAAAACAATAAGGGGTGCTATAATTTTTAGCCCTGTCACAGATATGCTATGCTGATATTTGTTATAGTCCTTGTCAGTGCAAGCCATTTGCCGAAGGCCCTATCCCAAATCGTTTAGCTATTTTGGAGTTATGAGTTTAACAAATTCAAAATTTGAGACGCTCACTGGCGATCGTCAACCAATTCGGTAAAAACTCATTTCTTAACATAACTAACTGCCATATTTCTCTTCATCCATAAGTCAACTGATAAAATTTAAATTGACCCCTCTATACCTCAAACACCCATCTACGAACTCATCCGGGCTCCTGACCAAACCCTTTTGATTGGCAACAACAATTTCAAAATTCTTTTCATGCAAAAGTTATTTGATTTACGGCGGACGATTGGCGACCAGACATGATAAAGCAAAGCTATAGACTCCCGACATTGTTGGGATTAACAATCCTGTGTGCATTGTTTATTTATTTCACATGGCTTTATTTAATTACACAACAAACGTATTACGAAACGATTACTCATAACATGACACTGGGACAGAGACCACTGGGAATAATTTCTAGCAGTGCAGAATTATTATTAGAGATTTGAAGAACGGTGTAAATGTAGGTATAATAATCCTTTTGTAGGGGTACCTGTTATTTTGTGACTCAATCGTGTATATTTATGTGTGTTGTTTTTGCAAATAAATAGCATGCACGACTTGTGGGAAACTACTATGACATACATTTTCATTTATTTTCATGATAATTCTTACACATTGCAGTGTGACTTACCTGCTTTACTTCCCTTATGGGACTAATGGGACAAAAGAAAAAAATGGGGGACGGTGTCTGCATTTCACGTTGACAATGAGAATATAATATGACTTACATAAAATATCTAGAGAGCTATGTAAAGTTGATTAAATATACAAACAAACAGCGTCAGGCACAAAATACAAAAGAATGTGCCATATAAAGGATTTAAAACCGTCGCAGCAAATAACACTAAGACAAGACAGCACAGCCCCTATTTATACATATAATGGTTCAACTGGCATGCATTTTGATTTTGCACGTTCTTCCCTGGGAAAAAATAACAGAATCAAGGCAAGATAGTTTTCTTGTAGTCTCGTACAAACAGGAGTTGTGTCACCATCAGTCCCTCTACACTGCTGCGTCGTTGCAGTTATGGCATTATAGGATAATGGAAGAAGGTGCAAAGTAAAACACACAAGTTTATTTTATCCGGAAACGTCGTCAGTAATAATGCCAAGATCCCTAAGGATATATATACACACTAGTCTTGTCATGACGACTTGACTCACGGTGTGTTTCTTGCACCCAAACTCAACCGTACCTTCCGACAAGACCAGACTCAACTTTCATACCATCACCCAATTCTCTTTCTTTTTCACTTACTACCATATAATATGCTTGCACCTTACTTATGAAATTTTCTTGGTGTTCCCTCCTTCCCTGTGTCCCACCGCCACCTTATTACCTCGTTGTGTCGTTCATTCGTAATTTTTCCTGACAACTTTCCTTAGACTCAGACTGCTTTCCCTATTCCGGGAGTATCATAACTTGTAAGAAACAGGAATACAACGAATACTAACAAGGAAACGACAAGAACGCAAAGAAGGCAAGTCGAAAAAAATGTGACGTTCTAGTCGACCCACGTGCTTCTCTCATCATCTTTGTCACTTGAAGCTGAAGGAACCTGAAAGAAATCGAGGATTATTATTTTTCATGAAATGTTGTTCTCCTATTTTATTTCCTCAGGTCTGTTGCGTCCGTGTCTCGTTCCTATCATAACTAATACCTTTCCTTTTTAAAATGGAATCTCGCCAAATTCTTCTGTCCAATTCTTTTTCATGTTATTATTATTACTATTTTGAAATTCCATTCCATGTACGTAAATAAGAAGGAATTGTCTGAAGGCTAGACAGCATTCCATAATATACATGCTTACACATGCATACAAAATGGTATATATCCTGACAACTGCGTACCTGTCATCTTTAATGGAAAGTCCTGGGACGGGGAGAAATGCGACATGAAAAGTCATCGAACGGCAACTTTTTATGCGTGAGTGAGAGGAGTGCAAAATGAGGAGGTGAGCACACATTCAAGCATGCCTATACGCTTTCGCAGACATGGACAAAAAGAGAAAAGAAAGAATGAAGGGATGAAGGGCGGTGTGTGTCAACCGTGCATAGGGATACCAATTTTTCTTTCTCAATCCCAATATACCTGCCGTACCTACATAAAAAATAAGTCTATATACACTTTCACTAGAGTTTTTATTATATTAAATTGTAAGTTTGCAGTTTGTAGCCTTTTATTTATGAACCTTGTCTAAAAACTGCTGTCTTACGGAAATCGTTTTACATTTAAGTAAACCTACATATGTATCTACATAATTTACATGTTTTATGCATGGATTGCATGATATACAAAGCTTTTGGCATTTTTTTCCTCTCTACCTTCCATTATACACCCATCGTTGCTCTCTGATGAAGGCTTTCAACGTAACGTTTGGTGTGATGTGAGGTGGTGGGAATTTGGTGGGAAACCACCACTTCTCACTCAATCTCGCAATATAAATACACTTAAAAGGTGAAAAAGGTAACAAGTTTTTTTTTCTCTCTCTCTTGTCAGCCTTGTTCTTCACAATTCACCATTTACCATTTGTTCTTGTTCATACATGTACTACAATCTTGCCATTTCCGGAATACCTATGTACTACCTACTTCTTCCCCACTCGTGTTTTTTTGTACTTGGTTTGGGCGTTGTAATGGGTATTAGGTATATTTTGTGGAGCAAGCCAAGTCATTCATCTGCATAATGGAATTTATTATCCAATTCCTCAAAACTTCAAAACGTACTCTTGTATATTTTAGTTAAAAGATAGACTTTACATGTTCCAGGTTTGTAGGCAAATGGGAGCAATTTTTTCTACGAAATAGAATAAAAATGAAAGTACAAGTAGAGAAGACATAAAATGATGGCGTTCTTATATGTATACCTATCTATGCATACTATGAAAGACTGATGTGTTGAAAGAGATACAAGGACTTGGAAAGAAAATAGTAGAGAATAATTTTTTTTCGTTTTCATTCACTTCATCTCGTTCTCGTTGTAATTCTATTTCTCTTTTGACTTACTTCCCCCCAAGTTGGAAGATAGAGATCGTAGGAGAGAAAGAGAAAAAAGTTTTATTGGATGATGACGTACGTACGGGGAAGTAGATTGTCTATTATGGAGCCCAAGAAATTTCATCATCACAGGCACACACACACACACACACATTTTCTTCCTACGTTTGCTTCTTTATTTGAGATGATGGCGATTTTCGAGCTGCTGCTGGTGTATATGTATGTATGTGTATGAGCAAGTGGGGAAAGATTGAAAGAAATCGATGCTTGGAAATGAACTACTACTTACTGCTAGTGTATTGAGTATTGTGTCAGGGAAAGACTGTTTAAATTCATGAATGACTGGTTACAGCTTCTTACTTTTTACGATTCTCTGAAGAGAATTACACATGAATAAATAACTATCTAGATTCCCATCACATGTTGAGCTGCTTTTGTGAAGATGGATATCTGAGACCTTGTCAACGTTTTGTGGGTCGAAAGACTTCTGGAGAGAGACGTTAATGATTAATAAATTACAACACCCGTCTACTGATTGTGAGATAGGTAAGAATTCATAAAATATTTCAACTATACGAATTTTTTGTTGGAAATTATTTTGAGTGGCGGTGTACTGCATTGAGGGGAACTCACGTTGAAAAATCGGATGCGAAGCCAGTCATTCGTTTTTTTTCAACAAAGTAAGACGCATCGAGTACTTAGAAGTAGAGCTGTACATCAACTGTCGACCTCGTCTGTTCTCTGTACATAATTTAATTATTGCTAATGACATTTTGAGTTAAATGACTGGAAATGTTGGTGGCAGTGGCGTCGTACATTAAAATCGAGGAAATCACAAGCTGCAGAAATGATGCCAAGGTCTTTTCTTTCGCCGTATTAAAGTATGCCAATCTTGGAGAAATTAGCAACCTTATTCCTCCCCTTTTTCATTTAAATTATCTGAAATCTTTGTATAAATCCTAAATAATTTGAGAATGTCAGCAATATTTAATGTCTGTCATCGCATATTAGGGCTCATTTACTATTTTCCCTTCAATTGAGCCAAGTACCTACACATGCCAAGATTTTGGAGGAAGATGTACATACGTAAATTTTAATGTTAACTTCCAGGGAAATTACGAAATTGAGGACAGGAAACCCAAACGAAATCACATTTTCTATCTTCATAAATCTACACAGGATGAAAATAATAAATAATGTGCCCTGAATAATCTTAAACGAAATATTTTCCCCTCTGCCTAATTTATTCTCGTCATTTTGAGACCTTTTATCAAACCAAAGGGATCTTCCTTTTAACCCTTTAGATTTCGCCAGGGTCACACTCTAGGCACGTATAACTCGCTGCATAATATTTAAGAATGCATACTTTCACATATTATGCAATACAGACTCCCGGGCTCAGAGTTAATTCCCTACTATGCAAATCTCGTCGTATGCTTCCACCATTACCAAAGAGCCCGTGTGCGTTCATCGTGACATTTGATACCTATCGTTTAACCGGGTGCTTTCACCCTTTCAGCTTTCCTGACTTTCTTTTTACACACTGCGTAAAATGCACAAAGTAGCAGTATCATGGACGCTTAAACATACACAAACCCACACCCACACACGCCGCACTGCTGTTATCGTTTTGAGGATCACAGGATCATTTTCAAAAGAACTGCATGGTGCCAACGAACCGGCCAACAACATCTTCCTTAATACCCAACTCCCATCCACCATCCAACCATAACCAACTTTAAGCTGTATTGCATCAGTTTAAGCTCTCGACTTAGAAGCTTCATCAGAGGCTGCAAAACAACAAAATCTCCAAATAACACGCTTCTCTGTACAGGGCGTTGTGTGTGCGTAGTTGTTGATTTAGTTCCAGAGATTTTTCCACTAAGCAAACCATACCCTGATAATCGTAACGATATCACTGCCGCCGTTGCTACAAGTATTCGTGCCAAAGTAAAATAGGAAGTTGTAAAATGAATGTTGTTGTGTTGTTAACGTAAAATAGATTTTGCTCAGAAGACGCAACGAGAGAGAGAGAGACATGAGCGCGCAGTCACAAACAGTTTGCTCCCATTCATTTCTACATGGCCGGTTAACAAGGGAAAACACAGCTGTAATGCGTGTGTGGGCCTTTTATTTTTATCTACTTTCCCATCACAAACAACCGCCGCCACCACCACCACCACTACAACAACCTCGCATCAAGAGAACACACACCATCAGCAACATCATCACGAAACAAAACAACAAGACCGCAACGACCAGTAGCAGAAGAGCACTACAACATACACCTATTATAATGTATACACATATACTATCACGTAATAAACATCATAACGCGTAAGAGAAAACCTACACATATCACGACGAGATATCAGATATCTTATTTCCCTCCTCTTCTGAGCTGGCCTTTTTTCCTTTTAATAACATTATACAACTGGCTCTTCTTTCTCTACTTTCTCCAACAACGCCAGTGAAAGTGATGATGATATTCCTGAAGTGGTATTTCCTGTGATAATATGTAGGCATCCTTATATGCTACTCAAAATGATCACTTGGATATCCACATCACCATAATATTCTACAACTGTTTTAAAAAAGAGAGAGAAATCATGCACTCTGCTTAACTAGTTAGCTTATGTACCCAACTAGAGAAGCAAGACATTTTACCAGAGATTTTATGCAGTGACAGATAGTCGTAGAGGACTGTTGCTAAAGGGTAAAACTTTTTTGTGTTCGTAGCGTGTACGATAGGTATTTAAAAAAGGACGGTTGGTGAAAAACGCAAAACTCACTTTTCACATTGTCTCTGAGCTTCTCATATTTTCATTGTACGTCTCACTTTCTCTTCTCACTTACGATCTTGCTGCCTGTTCTCTTTCCTTTTTTTATGTGTCAACACACAGGAGCAAGTTTTTCTCAGTTTTTTTCTCTTCTTTTCTTCGTCTCGTTCTCATGTTGGTGGTGACTTGTCTGCTGGTGAAAAACGGGAACAACTTTGAAATTTGTATTCCCATGCCTTCTTTTACCACAAAATGAAGATTAACTTTGTTCATTCATCACAGGGTAGTTTATATTCGCTTCATGTACTCTCTTCTTCGTCGCGACTGCAAAATGTGAGGGGTGTTCATATATACTTGTTCCACTGCTTAGAGCTTTGACGATGATGATGTTGATGAAGATGATTATGTTGGCGGCGGAGATGATGACAATGTGTATGTGCACAGTGCTTCTTGTAACAACAGTTTTACTATAGAGTCATGGTGTGAATGTATATGCACTTGCTTTAAGCTCACTCATTTATGTGCTTTATGGTTTGCCCAGTTTAAATTGGCCGCCGGAGCCAAAAAAAAATCCATGCAGGGTCACATGATTTTGTAAGACTTTCCTTTTCCTGTTTAAATCCTACAACTATCGAAACCAACTGCATGGAGGATTTGGCAAAAGGGGAAAAATACATTCTTCTGATGAATGGTGGAGAATGGGGATGAGGGAACGACTGAATAGCGCCAATTCCTTGTGTATAATGTGTCAAGTAACATTATTACCAGGGAAAAACCATTATTACCGTCAATCTAAGTGTAAACGACTTCCACAAAGGCTGACGCAGCTCATCTTTTTGTACGACTATTGCTGTCGCTGTTGACAAAAACGAAGAGATGATCATAATGAGATTGTGTGTGTTCAAATAAGTGGTAATACGTATCTCCATCTTTTTGTTCTTTTCGTTGTTGTTGTTTCACAACTTTTTTTTCTCGTCATTTCCCTCGCTTAACTGAAGCGTTAAGAGAAGTTAAAAGGAATGAAGAGAGGGAAAAGTCTATTTATTGACTACTAAACAACAAAACTAAACTGCTAAACTATCATAATATCATCAGTACCACCATGTTCTTCCTTCAGATGAACTGGAGGAAAAATTTAGAAGGAATTTCACAAGTGGAGAGGAAAATGTTCAGCTTTTTACTTGGCGGTTTTGTTGTTATTGAACAAGTGACTAAGTGAGTGAAACCAAGTTAAGTCGAGTTTTTTTTACTTGTTTGTTCCCTCAATGCATCGTTACAGTCAAGTGAGCGTAAAAAAGAGAAAAATGTGATAAAGAAGGGAAAACCCTTACTAACTCTATACACACAGCTACTATTTTATCATCGTCGTGGTTGTCTTACCGATAGACGCGTTGGTTTTGTTCTTCTTTTCGCACTTTTCCCATTCTTCGCATTAAACCCAGAAGTGGTGAAAAAGCCACATTGAAAAAAGTTAACTTTTCTTTCTTGTGATGATCTTCTTTGAAGGAAAATGGATGAATGGGGACAGTGGAAAGGAGAATGTAGGTTCGGATGCTGTACGGATATAGGGTAGGGAGTAGGGAATTGATGATGGGGAATAGGTATTCAGGTTGATATACTGACAATGTGGTAAGGACAGATGGAATAGGCGGTTATTTAACTTTTTCATGTAAGCTGGCTTAGTATGTATATATTTGAGTACTACAAGGAGTACACAATATGCATACAAGTGTAAGGATGTAATTTTCTTGTCGGAAGGGAACTAACCGCGCAGGAAAGTTTAAAAGAGCGGAAGCTGTAGGTGCATTTTAGACAAACGAACCTCTTAGAAGTAGTGGTATGTGTAGTCAATAAAATATACCGACAAGAAAGTTTAAAGCAAGTTTATGAGATGTGCGTCTATCATAACGATTTTACGACAAATTATTGTCAAAATGGCGGGAGAAAATAGATAAGCCACCGAAATATCGGATTGCACTTGCACATAAATATACGTAGGTTGTTTACAAAGAAATGGCTCATTTTTGATAACATTTATCTCGTCATGAAATTTCATATAACTGCTAACGGTACCTACTGGGAATTAAGGAATGGGCTTTTAAAAGATATGCCAGTCCAGGGTTGAGGTTCTCCTGGCGGATAATGTTGGGTCCCGATGTCTTTACCTTAAATTAGCGTTTTGATCAAATGTTTATTTTTGAAGGCATTTACAAAGTAAAAACTCATTTTCATAAAGCTCATCACGTGAAATTTCATGCATCAGTTGAACCGAGTTAAATATCCACGTGTAATCCTGTATATTTATCAATCTCATCTAAAACGCTTCAACCAATTTCGACGAAACTTTGGCCGTCCATAATATTCCTATCTAATTCGGCGCCAAATTACAAGTTTCCAATTTTAACCGTTGTTGAAATAGTTAATAATTTCAAATATTTTACTTTATATATCAGAAACGGTTGATATTTTTTGAACACTATAAATTGCAAAATTGATATATCTTGAAAGATAAAAACTTTTGCAACTCACATTATTTAAAATTATCAGCCGTTTTTGAAATATTTAACTACTTCAAATATTTAATTCCATATCATAACAATGGTAAATATTTTCTGAAAACTGTAAATTGCAAAAGTGTTTCTCTCTGAAACATAATCACGTGTCATGCACTCCCACCATCACCGGTCTCTGACCTATTGCATGAACTGTTTGTTGTGCTTCAGTGTAAGTGTAACTTGAGGCTGCAGTGACGAAGTAATCACCAATATGACCTTTGACTCAGTTGACATAAGACAGAATGCCATAGCTTACCTGTATCAGTATACAAAGTTTTGTGAAAATCGCTGCTCAAATACCAGAGATACACATACTCAACTTTTGACCCCGTCCACATAGGACGACAAACTTTTACCTTCAGAGGAGGTTATAGGCTACTTATATACAAAGTTTGGTGAAAATCGCCCAAAAATACCAGAGATACAACTACGTGACATTTGACCCCGTTAACCTGGAAACAACGAATTCATTCTCAGTGGAGCCTTAGGAATGAGGAATCGATTAGCGAAAACAGAATTTCAAAATTCGAAACCGTTTTCGAGTTATTGCACGAACAGACAACGTGAAGTTAACTTTAATAAGTGACTTCGTCAAAGGGTACCACTTTGCAAGTAAGTACTTACACAGTGTACGTTACGGAGACATCATTTTACATTCTGGTCCAATTTCATGCTGGCAACTTTACACGCTGCTTTCTGTTGTACACCTTGACCACTTTATCATCTTGCTCGCTTTGCTGAACTCATGAACTGCGCGCAACTGTATTTCTGGTATTTTTACAGAAAAGAACATGTTCTTTCTAATGGATGATGATTCATCACTGGAAATAAATCAATTACTGGAACACCTCTGCGAGTTCGTTTTTACTTCCAAAACGTTAATTTAAGATTTGACACCAGATCCCTAGAGTAGCACATAAATAGAAAGCGCGGACTCTCCTCTTTCCGAAAATATGCACCGTAGCTTAGCTTTTTGCATTAAATTTAATGACGATATAAACCTGATAAAAAAATCATTTCTTTTAAAACAACCCTCGTGACTAAATTAGTTATGTCCAGTTTGATAGTGATACTGTGAGTCAAGGGGTGAAAAATAAAAAAAGCTTGGCTGAAACTGATGCTCAATGCTGGGTTCTACCACATTTAAAATCATTTTTTTGGTTACTAGCATCTGCCGTCGTACTGTACTGCATGACACTATATGTCTTAAAAGTATCAAAAGGAGTTGGTCCGTTACTTTTTTCCTTCTTGGAACAAAGCGGCCGGTATGTGACACTGAAATAGGAAATTATAAAGTGTAACGGCCGGTAACTGTATACAAAGTAGAAAATAAGGAGGATATAAAACAAAAAAGAGAAAACAAATGGCAAAACTTGTGGGGTTTTACACTGGTCTGAAATCCTATTAGAAGAACATACCGAGCCAAGCCAAAAGGCTTAGTGGCTATAAAATTTGGAACACAAAAGGATAATGCTTGTTATACGGAATAAAGCTTTGCGGTCGGTTGGTTATACAGGGTCAACTTTTGTTATATAAGACAGGTAGTAAGTAGTCCAATAATATAATAGACTCCATACCGCTTTTATGTAATACTATATGTATATTCTCATGTAGTTGGAAACATTTAAGGAGATTATGCTAATTTTCCTACGCTAACATCAGGACCAAGAACGGGAGATCAAAGTTTATTTCATTGCAGCATTGTTTTCTTATTAGCAAAACGAGAGAGAAAAAAAAGTTGCGAGGAGAATAATGCCTCCTTTGTGAGTGTATAATGTATGTGTAGAGAAATGGAAAGCAGAACAAATAAAGTAGAATAGGGATTCGTTTTAGCTTGCCAATTTGTTGGTGAAACAGTACTATGTTTTAGTAACATTAACAAAGACAACGGTATCTCTGACTCTTTCCAGGACTTGTTCTGTCGGTAGGTATATACATGTATGTATATGTGATCAGATCAAAGTGATCATGTTGATATGTGCGTATTGTGTAGGTAGAGGAATGTATCTGCTGGAAACATTCAAACGAAATCTTTGTTCTGAAGAGAAATCCTTTGAATTGGTAGTTTAAGCCAAAATCTGCAATTGTTTTTGTACGTGCTTTGCTCTGCCTTACTTATTGTAATGATGATGATACGGCTTGTGATTGCTGTTGTGTTGGCTGAGAGAGTAATTGGAGAATTCGTTCGTTCGTTTATTTGATTGCAGTTTTATTTGCTACATTGGTGTACTCATGAAATATTTACGAGGATGATAACCAAATGATTGCTATTGTTTAGGTTTTCATCCAGAAAAGAACGACCTTAGAAAACTTAGCTGTTCTCCACTCCTGTTAAATCACAATAAGAGTAACATGACGAGAGAGCGAAACAAGAAAACTGTCGATGGGAATATGTACTTTCAAACAGTAAAATTCCAGTTAGCACAACGGCAAGGGATGAGAACATCAACGACTTGTTTTTGTGTTGGCGGTGGTGGTGGTGGGTAAACTGCTGGTGATATGTGTGAATCTGCCGAAGGATAAAAAAGGGAAGGAGGGTAGGCCTAGTGCCAAAATACGGTAGCGACACGACAAAGTGCTCTAAAGAACACTTTATCCTTTTCTTTTCTCCCTTTCAAGCGCATTAGTCAAGCGAGATAATAAAGATTTCATAAGGGACATAAACGTCGCCTTGTTGTCATCATAATAAGTAATAAGCTTTATATGCTTTTCCCGTTCCAAGAAAAGTAAGAAATAAAAGTAGGATATTTATGTACTTGTATACAACAACATCATCATCGTCGACGTCATCATTGCTGAAAACGCATATAAGTAAGTACAACATAAAACATTGAATAAACATATCACATTACATTTTTAATACTCTGCTTACAACTCCAGAAAAGCCGTCTCTATTACATTGGGTTTTTACTTATTGGCCTTTCCATTCTTGGAAATGCTTAAAACACGGCAGGTCATGTTTTACTGGTACAGCTGTAACTTACGAGGCTCAATAGCTCTTTGGTGACAGAGACTCGTAAAGAGTTTTATTTTAGGAAAGCTATATATAGCTGGTTGCAAACTTTCTTCAGCTTTTCATTTCGTTCTACTTTTGTTAATCTACGTTTGCAGAGAGAGAGAGAGTGAAAGAAAGAATTCAGTTTAATGTTTAAGCATACATTTATATTTCTCATAAAATATGTTTCATGAAAAGAAATAAAAAAACATAATGACTCATGAATTCGCATGCTATCAATTTAGAAATGAATAAGAGTTTGTAGTTCAAGCGAGTAATGTACGGGAACGGTATATATACCTATGTAAACATGTCTTCGCCGAGTTCAAGTTTTGTAAATACGTCGGCTTAATATTTTTGAATTAGTTTTTTATTAAACTTTTACTAGGGGTTTTTGTAGAGAGAAGAGGGTATTTAAAATCTGTTGTATAACTCCTTTATTTCAGTTTTCTCTCTAGTCTAGAACGACTGATTTTATATTATTATTTTTCAACAGCATTACTTGATAAATTCTAAGTTTGGGAGTATTAATGCGAATGCGAAGTACTGCCATACTGTGTGCAGGAACAGAGAGAGTCAATCCAGATGAAAGATCAACAAGGAAGCACTTTCATCTGTTTTATTTCGTTAAAAATTAATTTTGACGTGAAAAGTATTCCAGTGGATGTGAACGCGTTGGTAATGGGAAATATCCTTGATCTTTTACTAGGGGTTTTTGTAGAGAGAAGAGGGTATTTAAAATCTGTTGTATAACTCCTTTATTTCAGTTTTCTCTCTAGAACGACTGATTTTATTTTATTATTTTTCAACAGCATTACTTGATAAATTCTAAGTTTGGGGGTATTAATGCGAATGCGAAGTACTGCCATGCTGTGTGCAGGAGCAGAGAGAGTCAATCCAGTTGAAAGATCAACAAGAAAGCACTTTCATCAGTTTTATTTCGTTAAAAATTAATTTTGACGTGAAAAGTATTCCAGTGGATGTGAACGCGTTGGTAATGGGAAATATCCTTGAAACTTTGGTTCATTAAAAATAACGACTGCATACCCAGGTCATAGAAACTACAAAGGGATTCATTTAAATTGGTGCAAATTACATGACCATTTGCGTAAGAGACACGTAGAAAGAAAAAATGCCGATAGTTTGTAGGTAAATAATCATCAAGAATAAAATCGAGGATTTTAGTTTATTACTCGTTTCCATAATATGGACGTACGTGTTTCGTAATATGCTTTCATTTGTCATATATATATATATATATATATGTATAAAACTGACTGATGAACTCCATCAGTCCAAAAACAACACATCAAGCAACCATTACTACATAACTTTGCTATAATACATGGATTGTTATCAATCTATGCAAATAGGAGTACAAGTTGTTTCAAATTATTTTTTTTATTTTTTTATTATTATTTCACGTGAAAATTTACAAATTATAAAAAATAACTTATATGAACTGGTCAACAAACAATGACGAAAGTCAACATAGTCGAAAAGAAGTAGCTACACGTGCCTATTTGAACTTCAATATTAAAAAATAGGAAACTGTATTTTCGGTCGACGTCAGAGAGGTGTTGTATAACTAAACCCATTTCTCATCTTTTTGCAGTACTGCTAGATATTTTTGATAAAATGCGGTCTGTCTTTAATAAAGACTCTTTACACATCAACCATTTACGGAAATATTAATGTTTATGTATAAACTCTGCCTAAAATACGCATAGACAGTACATAATATCAGGATTTTCTACGTATATGATTAGCATGTATTCTCAGAATGATGCCAAGGGACGTTTGTAAATAGTATGTTTTGACGTATTACCAGCATTATCTAGGTTTGGCCCCACCACCACCACTGCAAATTAAATGTATAATTGATAAGGTACTGACTAAACTGCCAGCAGCAACAAACATTTGCCTCTCTGCAACTTTTCTGTCAACTTCGTTCCGTCAGTCAGTCTGTGAATCCCACGGGACTCGTAGTTCGCTCTTGTAGGTACTTCAATTATCCTAATGCATATTCGAGTATCTTGTAATAATATTATGCAGTTTGGAAGTTGTTAGTCACACACTCTAAAGCTTCTGTAATAACCTGACCTTACGTCATCTCTTTAATCATTCTCTCTTTACGACAGACAGCCATCTATGCAAACCTTTTTTGTGATGTGGTAATTGGTCATAATAATCGGGAGTTATGCCATGCAAAAATGCAAATATATTCTGGACTACGTTATTGCCAAAGTGTATCAAGTATGTACCAGTAATGGGATGTATGTGTACACTTTACTTGTGTAAACTTCCCCTCGTGTGGATAAGTTTCAAAGCAAAAGAAAAAGGTAACCGAGTCTAAAGCCAGAGGCAAAATCCCACATTTTTTCCTGCCCCCACCACCCTACACCAATACTACCCCACTACAAATAATAGCTTTCATATGCATTAGAAAAATTGAAAGTTATTTACGGAAAAGTATGTTGTAATCTGCATGTAGCAGCAGATATTACTGCAGACTACAGACACACACCTCCTGACTAAACAGATGGTACCGCTGTATTTACTACGTTTTTTTTAGATTTAGAGTAATCTAGAATTTATTCGCGAAGGCTTTAATATTTGTACACCTGCAAGAAAGTAAGCAGGTAAGTAGACACCATATTGTCAATATTTTTACAGTTAAAATGATTGATTTACAGGCAAATCACATGAAAAAGCATATGTGGCTAACGGGGAGTATAACTATACATATACTTTAACGGCAAGTCTTTTACACATATCTATATACACGCATATTCAATTTGGATACACAATGTATGTACGCATAATGTAATGAAATAAAAGTTTGAAACTTAAAAAACCTGCACTTTCACACATTTTTTGTTAAAAAATCAAAACTTACCTCGTTCGGAGAAAGGTACGTGAAATAAGAGGAGAAAGCAAAGGAGAATCTTTGGTAGATCCATACTTCTTTGGGGATACAACAGCCGTTTGCAATGCCGCTGCCGCTGCTCCTGTAGACTGCGGGGGTTGTATTCGGGAGTACACAGCAGTCTGTGGCAAATAACTCTTTTGCTGTTGGCGACGACAACGAGCCAACCAGATGTTGTCGATCCTGCTGTGCTGCTGCTGCCGCCTTGACTACTTTTGAACATAACTGCTTACTACACACAAATGGCTGGAACAATTAGTAGTACATACATTTCATTTGTTTTGTGTGTGTGAAAGTCGCCTTGTTCTTTCTTTATGTGACGTTTACAAGAATCGAGGATGAAGTACATACCAAAAATATGTGATAATTGCCAGGAAATTACCAGTTCACAGAACATTTATTAAAACGTTCATTCGTTTCTCTTTTTTTCACTTTCACGACGTCAATGAGAACGAGGGCATTCAGTCAGATAGTTCTAGTTTAGCGCATAACACAGGAATTAGATTGTGCATTAAACTTCCAAAATGGCAACATTAAAAGGATGAAATGATCCTTTTTACTTTTCATAAAAAATTACACTGTTCATCCTCTCCTTTCATCACACAGACACACGCAGTCATTGTCACAACTACAATACTATAACAGTAAATAGTACGTGTATTACGCGAGGAATACTACACTCGAGAAAGGATTATACCTCCACCTCTCTATCCCTCCTAACGATATGTTACAGTGTCGGTTTTTTGTCATGCACTGGTTAGTTTTTCATCATTCCATCATCATCACATTTCGCAATAGAAGTAGCAGTTGTGGTAGTTATAGTTCTGCTCTGTTGCTGTTGTAATAATCCTCGTGTAGTAACATCACAGCCCTCCATTCCATCAACATCATTATCATCATCTTTTTTTCGGAGAGGGAAAAGTTGTAAGCATTTACCTAAGTTGGCGGCATATTATTCCACTTTTTTAATTAGACTTCTCTTGTGCATACTAATGTGA
>JAHZNB010002763.1:0-13604 GCA_027744295.1 Callyntrura guangdongensis | reverse complement strand
GCGATAATAACCCGAGGGTTAAGGAATGAATCAGAAGTTGCAGTGAAGGAAAAAAAATATGTACGTAGTTTAATATTCGTGTGTACGGCATCCAGTTTTTATTTTGGGCATCCATAAATAATCAATTGAACGCTGCCAAAAGAAGGTGGCTCACTGGTTCACTCCAACTGTGTTTGCAAAGAGATGTACTCTTTTTTAAAAAAACATTGTACTCAACTGTTTGGCTTATTGATCAAACATTTCGTAGAAGGTATTAAAGCCGTTCAAAATCCTTTTTTCATATCTTTTCTACGTAGTAATGCTGCCGTTTAGTATTCTAGTGGAGAAAAGCGATTATAGGCACAGATTTTACCGCGAGCAACAATATTCCTGGTATAAAAAATAAACAAGAGTTTATTTTCTCTGTGTTTAATTTATTTTTCCGCAGAAAGCTTTTTATATTTATACTGAGGAATGTATACAGAGCGGTTTAAAAATTACGAAGAAAATATACGACGTTCAGGAGACCAGGAAATGGCCATCGGCTTGTAAATTTAGCAAAAAAATACAGAGTAATTTATGGAAAAGCAGAAAAGATGAAAGGAAACGTGCTTTTGAAAAAGTAACAAAAGATCTTTTACAATGAAAGGAAGCGTCGAAATTGGTTTCCATGTTGTTCCCATTTCTCCAGTTAGTTGATTCCAATGTCTTTTTTTCAATGACTTATTCATTCAGTAAAAAAATGCTGCCATTTTCCCGTTTTTTTTTGCACGAGAAGAACAAAAATTTGTATGAAACCATAAAAACCTGTAGCTCTTGGAACACCGACAACAAACGTCTCTCATCTTTATGAATAAGGAATATTTCAATGAATATTTCAATTCCAATTCCAGGAATATTAAATCGACGTCATCAAAAAACGGGAAAAGTAAACAATTAATTCTGCTTTTTTTATCCTGTTGTTGTTCCCCTTTTCAATTTCCCAGTGAATAACACTCCTCGTCAGGGACAAGGCTGGAGTATATAGAAATGTTTTCTTCCTATTTTATTGTATGCAAAATACTCAAATACTGATGGCACACCACACCACTATTATTAAAAATGCGACAAGAAAAGGAACAAACCTTTTGGTACAATGGTGGCTGTCTCCTTGTCATCATCAAGAATGGTGAGGCGACTCACAATAACTATCATTCTACGCTATCATCAATGTAAACGCCACTTCCTTTGTTTCTCTTGTTTCTCTTTAGGACAATGTACCCCATTATAGTCATATTGTCATTAATTTACTGGTTGTGAAGATTATATGCCAACTGCCAGCAACACCGTGGTGTTACCACTTTTCCTCTAAACATCCGGTATTTACCCTTAAATTTCTTCCCTTTCCTGTGACTAACAAAAACGTTGATAATTTTCAATCCAAGCATATGATTTTATAGCACAGCGGTCTCTCCAAACCTTTAATTAGTTCCTTTCCCTTGAGATTTTATGCCGCTTAGAATAAATTTTCTCTGCTCTTCTCACCAACGCTTAGATATCCCTCTATCCTTTCTATCGGATTGCTGCAAGTTCTCCACTTGGATAGGTATATCCCCTCTCACCACTCTATAATGAGCGTTCAAGTTTAATACTTAAGTTTCAATGTCACTTTTGGAATAATTGCCAACTAACGGGTTTTTAATACAAGCGTGTGTAACTGAAACCGTCTTATTTCCCTTTTCCTCCTGTGCTAGTTTTATTTGCGTTTCCGCCTTGATTCCAGCAAAAGGAAAAGAAGATTATGGCCAAGCTTCAGAATCATACCCCCATGCTGTGTGCGCGGGGGTAGGTATCTTTTTTAGATCGATATTTTTCCTATTTCCTTTGCCATCTCAACAGAAAGTGGAATACGTACGTCGTAATACATACTGACGGTGTTCAACTTTTTACTTTCGGTTGAAAAACTTTTTGGGAAATCGTTTCAGTCAGTTTGGGAAAAAGTCAGTCAGAGAGAGTTAAGCTATCTATCTAGTCGGTGAGGGATGTACTTGAAAAAAGTCATAAGCCTTTACAGTTTCAAACTTGAAGATACACACAAAGAGAGAGAGAGAGAGAGACAGAGGGAGACATGTAATCAAAGTCTGTCTGCGTGTATTCATCCAACCACAGAAAGAGAAACGTAATTAAACTACAAGCTATGAACCTACCTATATTATACAACACACGCACACACATCCTTGTTCAGAACACCACTGCACCCAACATCGATAAGCCTTTTCGAGGTAACTACTTATTATTACGCCAGCCTTCTTCCTACCTTTCTTACTGCGCCACTTTCACCCGTCCTACTTTTTTTCCGCTTTCATTAAACACTCCCAACTCCATCATTACGGAAGTTAAAGGTAGACTATCTGTAGTAATTTGTATTTTTGTTACCATTTGCACTTTTTTCTCTCTCCTCATTTTCATCTTCGGCTTTCATTTTCTCCTCTCAGCTTCCTACTTTCCCCGTGTGTGTGTGCGCGCGCGTGTGTGTTAATATTACTTTTTGTCTGTTTTTCATTCAAAGTTACTCTTTGCTTTTTATTATTTTTTTGGGATCATTCTCGCAGAAACCACTTAGCCCTCCTAATCTCTAGCAGCAAGAAGAAGAAAAATCAATAAAGCAGCAAATGTGTACTTTTCCCTGAGAGTAAGGTAGAGAGTATGGTACAAGGTTGTTTTAAAATGTGTACCATATGTGTGTGTACTTTTTTTGTATAAACAGCGGATATTATTGCAAATTGGTTGATATCGTGGTAGAAAAGCCAAAGTTGGCTATTATACAAAATCCTCTCGTATATTACAAAAGCAATAATATATGCTGGGAAAGCCTACCATACACTCATGTACACACAAAAATGATGTTACAATACTATACTCTCCTGGTTATTGCTGTTGCTACCGATGATGATGACGATGATGATGATCATCATACATGATCATGTTACCGAGTTGAGATGCCAGCTACAAAAATAAAAGATAAGTATCAAAAGGTCTTTCTCTCTGCCAGCAACGGTAGCAGTTGTACTACAACAACAACAACTACTACTACTACACACGGTGGATTTTAGGTTCAATCATGAATTTTCCGGAATTTTCTCCCCTCCCCCATACACCACCACCACCACCACTTATACTACCTCCACTTTCTCCTTGCTTTGCTCCTATTACAAACATGTATGTAGTTTCCTATTTATTGTGTACAATTTCGCCTTTCAGAATAATTCCCCCGGGACTAATCTTGTTTTTCCTGATGATATGCTCTCTCTCTCTCTCTCGCTCTTTCCCTCGTCACTTCAGAATACACACTCAAAATCAAGAGAAAACACTGCCGCCAGAAGCAAATGGTATTAATAATAAAAGGATTCCCTGTTTTCAACTGCTAATAATGCCACTTGTTCTGTGCCCTGAATTTATCCATAAAGTAGGTACATTACGAGCTAAAATGTGTTTCTTCTCACAATTGTTGGTTACTCCAGTTCCGTTCACACACTTTAACAGGCAGTACTACAACAGTGCCAAAGCCAACCACTTCTCTCTGTCTCTCACTTTTGCCCTCGTCATTCATTACCATTGTTAAAATCATCAGATCAGAAACAAGTATAGGCTTTTATTATACACCTTCCCCAAAAATATATACACACAGGCGAGGCGGACACTTTTTCCTCTCTTCTTTTCCGACTGATAGAAATACTCAGAGAATCTAGTGTTTGCTTTCATTTTTGTTTGGTTAGGAATCGGAAAATCACAGGAATAAAGTAACAGAGAGGAACGATTATACAGGCTTTGTTGTGTTGCGTATTTATAAAAGTATACGTGTAGTCGGGAGAATGATGAAAAGATATGGCGTGGGAAAATATATGGTTTCTTTTATTTTTTATCGGATTCCCTGGACGTAAGAAAACAAGTGACGATCTCTTATGATGACTGTGTGGTAATAAACAAGGTGAAAGAAAAGTGTAACCGAAAGGAATTTTTTTCTCTCTCTCTACCATACAATTTGAAAGAGGTCAAATGAAACTTAGTTGTTGTTACTATACCCATGAACGAAAGAGAAAACGTGAAGAAGAAAGAGTAGGAAGCTAACATAAGACGTGCTCTTGGATGAAATCCTATTATTAACAGCTTAGTAAATAATGTCGCATTAAGACATTGAGAAAATACTTGACTACAGGGAGGGAAACAGAACAAAGAAACAAATCTAGAAAAAAAAATGCAAGGCCAGAGAGAAGCCAATAATAGTAAAGAGTATATTGAGTCCTTCTGAAAATCAAGAGGAGCAACTGTTGGGCATGTGTGTGGGGGGACATGTTCTCATTTAAAGAGCAAAAAAGGGCAGCAAGCAAGCTGATTTTTTAGAAGTTCTGTAAATACCTTTGATTGTGAGTCAAGAGTTCTTTGGATAAGATCTTAAATCAAGAGACACACATTATCTACAAACGGGTTGCATTTAGGAAGGTGACGCACGAAACACGGCAGCAGCAGTTTTTTTTGTAGATCTACGAAGAAGAAAAAAAAACTTTCTTTTTTTGAATGCTTTCTGTTTTGCTGCTGCTGCTGTACCTACACTGATTACACATCTTTTCTGTTTTCTCCCCAGTTACTTCGGAAAGATTGCTGAGGATTGTTGATTTTCTTCGTCCCTATTGATTTTCTGTCAATTAGGCTTGCCACAGCCGTTTCGTCTTCTGTTGATACTTTATCATCTATTGTATCCAGCATCCACCCGAGAATGCTGGCACTTGATAAATTTTTTTCAAGCTTATACACTGCACCAAATAAGCTGCAAACAGCATTAAAGTGACATTTTTTTCTCAAACTTATTCATCCCCTGTTGTCATTATCATCTTGTTCCATGTGAACGGTTTCATGGAGTAGAGGAGGATCAGTGATTACCCTGGTGACTCATCTTATGATGCATCATCATCACAATTTAAAAGCATTATTATTTTCTCCGTTCTCTACCGTTTACGGAGCAATAGAGCGCGGGCGGGTCATAATACCTACGCATGACAAATTATCTTGTTGGCTTTAAAAAAAAAAGTTTTCCAATTGAGCGTCGCAGGAATGACAACCGAATGGAAGCTTCCATCAGCCAAGTAGCCGTCAGCTTATCACTTTCCCTTTCATCCTCCTCTCAAATACGACGACAGAAAAAGGGGATACTATGTAAGTAAAATGTACATACCTTCAGGAATGCATGTGTACTTGTACGGCTATCTCTATTGTTACAGGTATACCGATTTAAGAATGCCCTGGTCCTGGACAATAATGTTGACGACGACAGGGTGTATAATATTAAAAATAATATTAACAATACTTCTTCTTTATCTACAACGCAGACTCAATGAAAATGACAACTGACACACAACAAGCCTCCTTGATTCGATCGAATTGTCAACAAAACAACGTATTCTCGTCTCGTTGTCGTTCCATCGTCGTCGTCAGCAGAGAAATTCGCCTACCTCATCGTCTACCGTTTAACCCTTAGCCAAACCGGGAAGCGAAGGAGATTAAGCAAACACACTTGTCAAGTTCAGCAGGAGGGAAATAAGAGCGAGCTACACGTTATTGCCATATTGGGATTCTCTCTCCCGTTACTCCTACGTATCATTTGCATTTGTTTGCATAACGCGCTCTTGACTGGAACAGGTAGGTATATACGTACCTGCCCGTGTGTGTGTCTCTCTAGATGTTTTCCGGGAATTGACTGAACGAATCAACGGATTGTGTAACAATATCAACCAGAATGCGTATTCAGGATATTTTTAGAATTTCTGCCTGTTTCCTTTTTTGTCTCCGGGATAAAACCTATTTTCAATCTAAAACTTTTCAGGTTTCTTCTCTCTCTCTCTCTCTCTCTCTCTGTGTGTGTGTCAGTACCCCTGTAGTGCCTACCTGACATACTTACATGAACAGCGTATAGCAGCTCGCATTACTTTATATAGCTGTTATTATGATACTGATATGGAGATAACCGATGTACGTTCAGAAAAGAAAATTCCCCGCTAAAAGATAATACATAATATATTTGTGATCGTCGACAACCCGCCTTGTTCCTGGATTTGTACCCTCCCGTCATTCTTTAATACCATTGCTGCCACCAAACGTTGCCCGGGCATAAAATACCTTTTTATTTTCTCTTTTACCTTTACTGCAAGTTGAACTGAACTCCTTTGACTAAAATGTTGCTACTATTACGGATGTGGAGTGATCCTCTGCTGGAGGAAAAACGCAAGCAGCCGAGATGATAGAAATGCAATTTTTGCAGAAAACAACAGCAAGAAAAAAAGGGTATTTTCCTTTTCCTGTCACAAAGATGAATGTATAAAGACGACAATAGGGAATGGAATGCCGAGGGGTAGGGTAATTTGATGCTATTGCTAAAGGCTTACTTGATTTATATTTATTGAGCGGGTGGATACACATCTTTTCAGGTAAATATCCCAAAAGACAATTACTGTCGGAAAAACCCACCCATACTATATTCAGCAATGCTCTAGAGATGTATTTTTTGTATGGAATATTTTTAACAAGATGCATTATATATCATTATGCTTTTTTATAAAATTTAATTTTCAACGTGGTATTCATGCTGTGGTTGGGAAAGCAGGAGAATGGCATCTTTTAAAGGAATAATTTTGGAAGAAAAAAAAAGTTTTCATGAAGAATATTTTCTAAGAAATTCTTTCTTACCTGTTTTGCTTATCTTCTTCTTAGCCAACTGTCTCCAGTTACTCAGGTTTTGTTGTTGCTTCTTCTGTTATTATTGTCGTTTTTTTCTCTCTCTTCTTCTATGGAAATTTATTGTCAACCGAATCACATTCCTCTGTCCTCCTTCCTTCTCCGGTTTACACCACAAACACCGTCGTCGTTGTCTTCAGGAGGAGAGAGCGGTTTGGGTAGTACTAAAATTTCTGGGGATTTTCCAGTAATAGTGGTAGCCCTTGTGCTGCCTCTACTGCTGTTGAAGTTATTTCGTCGTCGTCTCCCTTTTCCCGGAGTATTGCCAGGAAAAGCACCACTTTGTGATCTTTTTCTTCTCCTTCTTTCTCTTGTCCAAAAGTAATAAATTGTTTGATATCCGGACCACCACCACTACTACTGCCTTTCCTTCTTCTTCGTCTACCACCACTACGCCCTTTTACAGCGAGCTTGTCGGGTTCAGAAGCGAATTTCTCTTCTTCTTCCTCCGCTGCTGTAACAGAAGTAGTATTCAATTGAATTTCCTCGCCAACCAGAGATCCTTTTATCTTTGCAACGGGAGATGATTGAATCTCATCAACAACAACGTGAATCATCGTCGTTGTCATCAATGTCGATCTCTGCTAAAACCCAACTCACTGCAATTTTTTTCTCGCTTTTTGCAGTACAACAAGAAAGAACAACTGTCTCTGGAGAGAAAAATGGTACACGGATTAGCTTTTGGTGGGACCGAATTTCTTTGAGAGAAAATTGCTTAACATCTCTTTAAGTATTGTTTTTCAAATCTACTACTGCTAACTTCTTCGTACTTCAGTTCCTGTTCACTACTGCCACTACTACTGTGACGACGAAGAAAAATAAATAAAAAATTTAACTGTCTTTATTGTCGTCTTCTGTTTCTTTTTTTGTCCCGCATGAAAACAAATAGGAGACTATGTCACTCCCTTTTTCTCAGTTTTCTTTACCATTAATATTTTTTTCCAACGACAAAAAAATAAATGATCAAACGGAAAATAAGCGCGAAGGCGTGTGTTTGTGGTGTGGCGCGAGGCAAAAAGCAACGGCGACAAGAAGGCGCCAGCAGCCAGCCTGCACGGGTCGATCTTTTCTCATCCGACGAGGACACGCCAAGTAGTTGCCTTAATACAAAAAAAAATCACGATGAAGATAAGAAGGAATTCAGAATAGGACAAAATGAGTTGTGGGGAGCAAAAATTTCACAAGAAAAAGTAGTTTCAACGATAAAAGTTTTGGTTAAAGACTACGCACAAAAGTCATTGAGTTTTTTTTTCATAGAAAGATTTTTTTATAAAGAAACTGGTTACTAACACGCACAAATGAGTTTATTTTGGCTTTGACCAGATTTTAAGGTTGGAGGAGGATGTTGAAAGGTGGGAAAGTAGTAAGGTAATGGGGTAAAGTGAGATCATAACAGGTAGAAAGGATTACTTTATTGTCAATACGTTTTTATATTATTACTATATCACCAAACAGTGCATTTATTATTATTCACGTTCCCATCAGACTCTCACAGTATCTCGTTATCGAGTTATTGTTCATGTATCAGACCTCTCCGTTAAGAAAACTTTTTTTTATATTTTTTTTTACTTTTTTAAATGTTCACAAGAACAGGAGTTTTTGCGCCACAAAAAATGATAAACGACAAGAAAAAAATAAGTTACAGTTGTTGTGTTATCATTGCGGCGGTGTTTTTCTCTCTACGCTGGCTCCGATTTTTGAAGCGGCGAAGTGAGCGCGGTTTCCCAGCAAAGCTTTGTTGCTGGGCAGCAAGAATGCTGCCGCGAAGGATAATTACTGCATTGAGGTTAATAACGAGGGTAGTGAGAACGTTTTCAAAAGAAAAATAGAATAAAAATAAAACGTTGCTCTGAGTAGTGCAAAATAGCAAGGAAATTTTGTAAATCACACTCCACTCAGCAGCAACCACCACCACCACATTAAGGGATTTTTTCTTCTGCCGTGTCGTTTATAGAGATTGTCGCGTTGCTCGCCAAGGGAAATCTACTTCTACTACGCTCACACTTAGTATCAGCTTATATTTATGGAGGGTTCGTTACTCGGATGACGATGAGCAACTACTGAAACGTTAGAGGCACATCCAACCAGAGTTATATACGGAGAGCGGACGATGGATGATAATAAAAATGTTCGAGGAAACAGTAAGAGGGAATGAGAAGGAGAGAAAGTAGCAAGGATGGATGTATAGGAGAATGCCAAAAGGGAATGAGAAAGGGAGAAGTGGCAGTCGTGCAAAAAAGAAAGTTTGCTACATTTTTCCTTCGAGTTTATATAGACACACACACAGCAGAGCAGTAGCAGTGGAATAGTGGCAAGTTAGAGAAAAACGACTTTCTCACTCTCTTTTAGAAGGATGCTATTAGGGTGATGATGCCACGGGAAAAGAACGTTATTTGTTGAAGGACACCGTCGCCAACGACGAAAACGACGACCACATCATGCAAAGGCAACAACACGACGCTTATATGTTTGAGATGTCGACTAGTAGGACTCTCGTACTTGTTTTTCGTAGTGTCTTGGTCTCTGTCGTTGTTGTCGCGCTTTCCAGTTTCTTGGGGGTATATATCATACCGTTTCGTCAGTCCGCTCGTTTCCTTGCAAGAGGAGAGGACAAGAAAGGTAGACTATTGCTGCTGTGGTGGTAAAGGAGGATGCCAGGCCCACACAAGCAAGCAAAGCTGACTGGCAAACACGACGCTACGCGGTGGGCATCATCATCGTCTCCGCGAGAGAACCAGTGTCGGCGGTAGTGTCTTTGTGCCTAAAATTGTTATTCCGATTTTCTTGCAAGAAGGTACTGAAACAGTAATGCTATTTCAGAAGAGTAGGGTGGCTGTATAGAGAGAAAGCAGAGTAGAGGGGAAAAGGAGACAGCGGAGAGGGAGAATGACGCGAGAATGGACTGAAATGCAGAATCTCAGCTTGTTATGTGGCTAAGGTTCTCCCAAGTGGGATCATGTTGAATATAACGATGACTGTAATGATGACTCTACCCGAAGACAATGTACCAGCAATACTGGAGGTAGTAGTAGTAGTGGCCGTGTAGAAATTTTTTGTAACGACGAAGTCAGCCAAGTAAGCGGAGAAAGGGAAGCGGTAGTGGAGATGGTGGTGACACAACTGGTAACAACCCGAGAACGAGGAGCATTTTTATCAAGTTACTTTTTTAAAGGCGAGTATAAACTTGTACTGCTTCCGCCGCTGCTTCGTTTACTTCTGTAGCTTTTCGAGCAAGCAAGCAAGCTTGCTTTCTCTCTGGTGAGGAGGACAACAACAAGCATGCTAGCAGGAGGGGACTGTTGTTGTTTAGCTTCGTTTGGTTTTTCTAGGCTGGGCTGGTTGGTGCTCGACGATTGGGGAAGGCTTTACACGGAACGTTTTTCTCTTTTGTTGTTGCTATTTTTGATGAAAGAGTACATGAATAATAGAGGTTAGGAGATGCACAGAGCGGCGACAACGGAAGACAATGTAAAAAAAAACTTTTGTGTTAGTTGAGTCATCTACACTGTCCCTAGTTGCCACAAGGGACAGTTTTTGAATGGGGATAAAGGAGAAGCTGAGTCCATTGTTTTTGAGGAGTAATCATAAAGTAAATTCAAACGACTATCAAATACGTTACTCCTTTCGTGATGAACTATGATCTATCCCCACAATTGTTTTTAAGGATCGGGTACATTTTTGTTTCAAGGTTTAAAGGAGGGGCGGTGCACACGTAAATACGCACAAGAGAGGGCTTATTTGTGAGACTTGCGCCTCCAAAAAAGTTCTCTGGTGACATATATAGGAGGATGACGACAACGGCAACATTACTTTGTGCTTGTTTTTTTGCTCACAATCAGGATTGCTTATGTAATACGTATAGTTATCCCTCTACCCACATTTTCTTTCCTTTCCCCTGGTTCTCTCGTTGTTGAGTAGTAACATTTTACAGAAAGAAAACTAGGCGGCGGCCCAATCCCTCCAGACTTAAGGTCTTCAATGTTGGTGGTAAATCTTTTTGCTCACATGTAGCTTTATATTTACTATTATGTAAGTTTTTCTACAGCACCGGTTTTTTTGGCAAGCTTCGTTTATTTGCTGGCAGTTTTCCCAGAATTGACGAGACAGCCAGAAATAAAATAACAAAAACTAATGCACTGATTATTGGATTTTTTTTTATCTGTGGGCCACGCAGCTTCTGTCCCTCTGGTGACCTATCGAATGGTTGTTGATTCATTCGTTTATGGTTTTCATTTCTCTGTTCTTGTATACGTTGACAATTTCCAGTGAAGCTGCATTATTTATTTTTTTAAGTATGGGAAAACCGAGCATTAATGAAAAAATGGTGTGCCAATTACTGCCGCGTACCAATACACACGTATTTTTTGTTGTCACNGAGCATTAATGAAAAAATGGTGTGCCAATTACTGCCGCGTACCAATACACACGTATTTTTTGTTGTCACTGGTGAATAAAAAACTCAGTATTCAGGAAAGTTAAATAACGGAACATTTGTAGGTTACAGATCATTTGTAGGTCTGTAATTATAAAATGTCGAATGAGTAAATTAAAAGTTGATAATTACATGATCAATTATCGTTGCATCACTTTTGTACAAGGTATATAATGTGTGATTTCTCATCATAATGCTCTGTTTTTATTGCTTTTTAGTAATACTGGTAGTTTTGTTGAGAACCCACGAATGGGACCAGCGAATATAATATTTACGAAGTTAGAATTTGTGAGCAATTGCCAAATTTCTTAAGCTGTGTCTGAAGTGAGCATCGGCTGGAGTTTATTGGTGCCGCCACAAGAGTGGTAAGCCAGAAAGCTATACTGTTTTGATGTCTGAGAGGTAAGCAGCCGGTTAGGATATATGAATCATCCTGAATTTACCTCATTGGTCCATCTCTCTTTTCTACCTGGAATTAGTTCGAGTTCTGATGAAATGAGCATGCTGATACATCGATCTTTTTGTTGTCTCCGTGTCGTCTAGTATCATCAGCATTCAATCTATCAGTCAGCCAGTCACATAAAAGACGTACACGGTCCACAGGTGAAAATGTACGGAAAACGGTTCAATAACAACACCTTAGAACAAGGCGCGCACATGCAGCGCCACACAGGCCCACGGATGCAATTTACACAGACACGAGTTTTACACACAAACACACAATACTAAACAGCGACACAGACAAGCAACACGACAGTTATAATAATAACATAGTTAAACAGGCGAGGGAACAAACACACGATTACCAACAGTAAGTTAAAAATATCTGTAGAGGTATATACGAGCTAACAAGACAATTAATATACAGTTACGTGCAAGAAATAAATAATTTTACAGTGATTTCTTGGGTGACAATGATGATGACTAGCTGACTGACGAGAGGGGTATAGAGGAGAACGCGTACGCCAGTAAAGGATGGTGACAAAGTGTAAGGCAATGACAATGACGACGATGACGGGCGTTAGGTATATTTAATTGGCAATGGTGGCGTTAATTATGGTGGCGAAAAAATGATGACTGTTGCTACATAGTTATTTTTTGGCGCCCTTTTACATCTTTACGTTAGTTTCTCTTCCTCCTGCACACAGAACAAGGGAGGGAAAACGGATTAGATATACTTGTTACTGTAGGTACCACATCTAGGTATCATTACATAATTTGCTTTTATTATTGCTTTCTTTTCAAAATAGATAGAAAAAAATAGTTTTTGCTCGTGTGTTGTTGTATTTTTGTGTGTGAGTATTTGATATTTCACAAGAAAAGGCCTGACAGTCTATGAATAACGAAAAGTGGGGATATTCCTGTTGTATATCTTGTTCCCTCTATAAAAGTTTTCGAGTGGAAAGTGGAACGGAAAAGTAAGACGAAGAGTGAGCAAGGCTATTATACATGCTTGTACGAATCTTGTTCTCTACTTTTTTAAATTTATTGCTTTGAGTTTAATGGGTACACCGAAAGGTTTAAACTTTAGACAATGTTAGGTAGTTAGAGAGAAAGAGGGGAATGGGTATTTACAACGTATAAAAAAGTTTTTAATTACTTTACAGTTCTTAATGTTGTTGTAATTGAGGTGGAGTGTGGATGTCTGGAAGGGTGAATGGGTATTGTGGGTGTAGACAATGAAGGTGTGGAGTACTTGAAGTACTTTTGTGTGTATACTAAACAGCTTGTTTGGAAGACTTGCCAGATGACGATGGTAAAGATGATTCTCTAATGAAGAATGTACAACAACAATAGCAAATGCTTGAAATGATGTGATGATTTGTTCAGAGAACCAAGACAGTATGAATGACAAATGAAAATGGATGTGTCTCGGTCTGCTTTTGTGCATGTGATGGAGAGAGAATTATGTTTTTCTCTTCCTTTTTATCCTCTTACTCTTTGCTCTTCGCTCCTCTTCTTGTGCAGTGTGAGCTCAAGTTGGTGGATGAAGAGGGAATGAGTGGAAGGCAACAAAAAAGTCACAACAACAAAAACAACAACCAGAAGTACAGAGAGCAAACGCGAAAGAGAAAACGTCGACAACGAAGAGAAGATTACGATCCTCTTGTTTCGTGTTTTTTTTGAGAAGTTTTTCTCTGTGTAAAAAGTAAGGCTTTGTGGTGGAGGTGACAATGGTGTATTTAATGTCTGCTGCTGTTTATGCTACTGCAGTCAAAGAGAGACGGGACGATGATGACGAGATTGCATTGTCACAGAGACAGTGTACACAGCCGGACAGAAGACAGAGAATTAATAAAAGTGAAGTGTTGAAAGTGAATGTATGATGCGGCTGCTGCTGGGCAACTACATTTTAACTGAGGTCACAGGAAAAAAATCTGGTTGAAGAGAGGCAGCACACAATGATGATAATGATGATGAAGCACTA
>JAHZNB010002762.1:0-11562 GCA_027744295.1 Callyntrura guangdongensis | reverse complement strand
ACCAGGGTTATTATGGGAACGACGGAATAGATACTTAGACCCAACAACCGTTCAAAATGTTTTTCGGGTGTTACACTTGAATTGCCCCTGATGATGTAAGGTAAGGCAACCATAATAACAAAAAAATGTGGCGTTTTGGTGAGATATGTAGGTGAGATAGGTTTTGGTTATGCATACAGTGATGGGAATGGGAAGGGTATTTCTCTGGTAGAAATTACACATTTATAATAGTTGTATGCTTTACTTTTCTGTAATTTTTAATTTACCTAATCCTTGTGTCGTAGGGTACAATGCTGGCACAACGTTTTAGGAAATTCGTGATTATTTTCAGAGAATGAAATTTGAATTAATCAAAATCAAAAGTAAAATGATCCCATTGAAGGTTTGTACACGACGTAAGTGTTTGTTTCAAAATGAAAATTGACGTAGTAAGGTTGCATAGAAAGAGAAACAATTGTGAGTTGCAGTGCAGCAGCACCTAATGTTAAGATATAAAGCACATCATGGGTTAAAGCAGGCAGTGTACTTATTCCCGTTTAGTTTATCTTTCTATTGGGAGTTAGTGCGTACCTGTACTTCCTGATTCCCCTCCTCACGCTGAATAGAGCTTGATCTTGAATCCAAAAGAAATATACCTACTTACTACAATACTTTTAGCTTGTGGGTGTACGGATATTTGGTAACTGTTTGTAGTTTTTTTTTTATACTCTGCTGGTATGCAGTTTCAACGTGGCTTGATCCCTAAAGAAATCGACAGCAACAAGCCTAAGAAACACGCAAAAAAAGTTAACAGAACACAATACAAATATCTTTTTTCCCTTTCACTCATTCACTTTCTGTGTGAGCAAATCAGCGGAAAATGGTTGCAAGTTTTCGTTTCCAGACTTTTATCTCCATTCAACATGCCACTCGATCAATTTTCTCTCATTTATTCAATCTCTCTCTCTCTTTCTTTCTATATCTTCTTTTTCATTCTCTATCTCCAGTAAGCTCAATCTGATACACAACACAGCCCTTTCACTACCATTTACTAAATCAAGCACTTACAAGGCAAGAGTGCATAAGCGCCGAGAGAGCGGTCTCTACGCCACATTCTACTTATTCCTTTTCCTCTTATTATTTCTTTTCAGCACATGGATAAAGAATTCAGTAGACTACGGACATACCAACATTAAATGAAACTGATTCTATTGTACATGATCTCAAATAAAAAAAACGCTGATACTTTCCCCGTAAAATCCGTGCACCATATACATGTATAAATAGGTATAGGCTTTCTGCTCTTCTTTATTATAGGGTTACATCGAATGAAATCAAGCTGAAATTGATATGAAAAATTGGTCTACAATAATGATCATCAAGTCATTCCTTGAAATCAAGAAAAAGCAGCCTTTAACCACAGCTTAGACGGATATTTTACTACTACATCTTTCTTCAAACAAGTAGGAAAAGATAAGTAAGCAGGAGACATGGGTGCAGGGTTTTCACGTACATGTGCATGTACCTATGTGATGTTACTATCAGGACGATCATAAGATGTTCAGAGAGCAACAGAGAAAGGTGGGCACATACTTTCGTGATTCATCCATTTATCTACTTTCTCAGTACACCATGCACGTTTCCTTTGTGAAGAACACGTCGTTACTTTTCTGCTGCTAACAAACTATCCAAGTGGATTGATGAGATCAGCGGAGATGAATGACTGAATAAGCGAATGAAATCCATCTACATTCATCTGGAGTAGTCGTTGTCAAAGTCTGTCAGTTCCACATTCAATTTCTCCTTCCAATTCCTGAAGATGCTTTCAGACATTCATAGTCTTGTTTTAAATGAGTCTCTCTTTTATGTACCCGTGGACAAATGATTTCTACCTTCAAACCCCTTTCTCTCACTCTTTCTCTAGACACACATATATTTGTAAACCTATATACATATTTCTAAATGACTGGATTGTGTGACAAATGCATTACACTTAGAGCATCTTCTAGGCGAAGAGAAAAATAAATTTTGACGAAGCCTTGGAAGTAAATTACTATGTTTTATCCTCCTTAATAAGGAATAATACACCTAGATTACTTTGTTGATTTGAGCGTGTGTGGCGATGATGACTTTTTACGGGGAGAACATAAATACGAGCCACGTTCATGCATAACTGCTTCCACACGTCTTTCCATGATGATATAGTGTAAGTTGATACACAACACACTACGCACGCAGTACATACTCGTTAACTGTTTGTCAGGCACTCCACAATACAATATTCTGCATATCAACAAGTCAACAAGTATGTGTGAGGCATACAGTGATCCATTAGGGGGAAAAAGGTCGGACCTTTATTTTTGTGAGGATTTTTTTTATGATTTATCAGTTTAACTGTCTCAGGTAAGTTTACTCAGGCATTTAATTGTAAAGACTAAATGAATGCTGCTTACTTGTAAATATACAAAATAATCTCGCATTTTTGGTGTATATCAATAAATACACCTTGTTATTGTTATTACTTTTATAGAACAAAGAGAGATGGATATAGTCATGCAATATATAATGTAGTAAAGAATGTTGCGCATAGGTTTTAGTATGACGCTAGCAAAATTACTTTGTTCCAAATGTGACGTGACTCTCTCTAATCTACACTGACCACAACTGTATGCTTTGTGAAAATTGATGATGAAAGAAGAGAAGACTGAATATGCTGTTACATTTAGACTTGTATGTCGTGTACAGCAGTCATTTTCCCAATCATGAGAAGTGCTTTTTCATCTTCTCTTAATGGTCATCATCCCCCATCAAAAGCCATACATATCGTCTAGTGACTGTAATAATATGTCCAAGCATAAACATCAGGGCATGATCACGAGGAGGATATTGATGAAAGGATTTTATGAGAGCAACTGCTCTCGGGCTTATTGGGGGAAAAGTAGAGTAACATGCCATCATCAATGAACTGAGATAGATACATAAAAAGAGAAAAAAATATGTTGCGCAAATACTCGTACTCTTTCTCTATAAATTGTACATCGGATATGACATATTCCTCACTGTACATAAGTTAACCATATTTATTATCGGTCAGATTCCCTGCAGCAGATGGATTTCCGTTTAGAAATAATCAGTACATATGTTACTACATATGTATATGGCCACTTTTCCATGGAAGAATCTTCTACACAAGAAATTGCTTAACTTTTCATTCCTGTAATAAAGTTAATAGATATGTTATTTTAATGAAAATGGTGAAATTGCAAAAGGAAATTGGACATATACATGGAGGTACGTACAGATAAAATATAAATATATTATGTACCTTCCAACCATTTCATCAGCCTTTTTAATAACGGCGTCGTCGTTTATCCGCGTGTTCTCACGAAAGAAGGAATTGCAAAAGCTTCACCGGATTCTCGTCCGGTGAAGCCATGCCATGTTCCAAATTCCCCCAAAACATGGTAAAACATGCGCATTTCAAAACTGCTTTTATTTGATTTGATTACAACCGAATTGTAAACAAATTTAACAAGGAGACGAGCGCGATAACAACAACAACATCAAAGGGCAGTCACTTAGCCATATTTACCGTGTTTCCGAATTGAATGACTGGCAGTGAAGAAAAGTAAAGTAGAAAACTCATCTTTCCAATTTGGTAAACCGGAACATTTCTTCTGGCTGCTGAACTGTCGGTTCCAAATTAATTCGAAAGAAAAAAAACTACTACATCATTCACAGAAAATTAACATTTTGTGAATTCTTTGATTAAAGTTCTTCTTTTGTTGTGCCATATACTTCACTTCTACTGTTACTTTCACGATATCAAGTATCTAAACCATAGAGATGTTCTTGCCTACTTTTGACTCAGAAAAGGCCACTTATAAAAAAGATAATGAGGCATGATACACAATTTCTTTCATTGATGCGTGCAAGCATTATGTGTGTGTGGAGAGCTCTTTCCTGCTTGCTTTCACAACTATACACAACTACCACCACCACTACTACTGTTACTAACGGTTGTGTGAAGATTATCGATCGCTCGGAGGTCGACCCTTTATGTTTTATAGATAAAACGATGAGCCAACATGGTTAAGAGTATAGACTGATTGACAACAAAAGTGTCCACATCACCAATTAGTTTATCTATTATTTACAATAGTAGTGCATTGTATACAAAAGGTTTTCTAAATTTTCTGGTAAACTGTAAATTGGTTTGCCTGTAAACCAGCTAGCAATTTATGGAATTTTTTTCCATTTATGGAAATACTGCGAGTTTATCTCGCATTCGCCTGCAACAACTTGTAATACGTCTAACTTTCATGTATCTAACACATCTAGGTTTGGTAATTCGCCCAATTTGTTATCTATTGGTACACTCGTACCCAAAAACATTAGGGTCGGTCTTTTAACAGTCGGTGTTCACCCCATAATCGCTACGAACACCACAAGAACAGCTTGTTCTCAATCACAATGGAGCAAATAGCCAATGGCACTTTGTCGTAAAAGAAGTCATCATGATCTCCTTTCTCTTTCATTGACGATGATGCTTACGTGAGCGTGGTTTCTCATTCATTTTCTGTCTGAAGCTAGCGGCAATCTTACAAACTATCAGCTTTCTTGATAAAAAAAAGTATACCTATCTTTCTACCCAAGTATGTTTGAATAGAGTTAGTAGGAAGTAACTGACATTTTCCAAGTTCTCCATATTTTAATGAATGTTCATTTGTTTCTTTGAAGACACGACAAAACTCAATGGATTTTGTTTGTAGTGTAAAAGGACCAGTTGGTTGTTATCATTATTACTTGGAAGACACGACATATTTTTAGAGCGTGTATAGCTTCAAAGTTTTTAGATTCATACAACTCGATTACTATGGTGAAATAGAGGATGCGAGCATTACCATTACAGCCTCAAATTCACGTGGGTGTTTTTCTACAAAAAGAAACATTTGGCTGACGATCGTAAAAGTTATTTGAAAATGCACACCCTCATAATTGGGACATTGCTTTTTAGTGGTGAAAGGATCTACGATTATAATCCCTTTTAATCTAATGAACCGACTAAATGAAAGAGTTACTATGTACGAAAAAGGTTCCATTATATGGACGTTTCACCCTAATGCCATACCTGAATCTTGCATTGCAAGACATCAAGCACGAATATTATTTATGATGATGATGTAGAAAAACTTCCACCGATCACCGATACCTGAAGTTTATGAAATGATCCTGGATCTGTTAAGCACCCACGCTGGTACATGTATAATATAAAAATCGTGCTATATCGGGCTGGTGGCTATAGTTTATCCCAATGAATAAACGAGTACACCACAACAACAATGGTGAGTGTGGCAGTGCATCATCATCCTGGCAGACAGGCAAGAAGGTATGGTAGGTATTTTTATACCATTTCCTCGCGATAATCAGAGAAGCCTTTTCGATTATGGCATATGTTAAGGTTTTTTGGCTACTTGTCTTGGAACCATGTATTTATTGGGCACGACAATGTATGGAACAGGCAGGGACACAATATGCATAAATATTATCACCATCATTTACTAGGTCTGCTGCTGCTGATGTGCGATGATGATGATGATGATGAAGTGAGGTAAGTTAAGATAGGTAACATGAAAAACCATTATAGTGAAAACTATTGTGTGTATTGGATTAATAATGTGTAACACGATACTTTTTGATCATAACTGACTAAACTCTCCGACTTATTTGATGTTGCTCCTGCTGCTGAGGCTGCTCGGTCCAATTCCTTTTGCACCCTAACAGGGCTGTTTAGGGGGAAAGAGCCACGACGACGACCAAAAGAAGTCTTTTAGTTAACTGAAGCGCGTGTGTTCCTGCATTCATATCACAGTAATAATGATTATCGTCATCACGATGATGTTCAAAGTATCATCTGCGTATTAGTGGGGCTCCAGCCTGTCAAAACCGTTAATGTTACACGGCAGCAGCAGCAAGTTTTTGTGTTTCTTTGGTATGTTCAACATATGTAAAGTATATTGCATACACACTGATCACTCTTCATGATTACCTCCGATGATGATACGCTGCTGCCAATATGATATGCTTTTTATGATCACGTTGTTGCCCGTCTACACTGACATTGCATTACTGGTTTACTGCTACCTTCACAAGTTATCAGTTTAAAGGGCTGTCACTATCTACTTCATTCATTTGTACCACACGGCACCGCAAGTCAAAAGCTCACTCCCCGTACCAACAAGGTTGTGTACAAATGCACCACCCGCAGCGCTAAATGCGGAATGTTGCCTTGAAGTTTTTCTCCTCATCTTTTTTCTACCTTTCCAATAAAGATGGCTTGCAATTAACAGTGCATAATGGTGCCGTCACAGATTTATGGATACTTATTCCATGGACTGATGTGAGTAAATTTATGTGAATTGAAACGATTTAAGTAAACTATGTCTAGGTGATACTTTTTGTCTTTGAGAGGAGTACTCTCCATGAAATTAAATAGCCCATTCATTCACTACTGGAGTGCCTGGAGTTGTAAATGTGAATAATCTAGCTAAACTTTTAATGTTCATTTTTTGTGCATCATGTTATACACTCGTAGTTAACAGATGGTCAACAAAGTAATAAATGAGAGGGGTGATCGGTAGCAAGCAACGTGCAATGAATGGAGGTATTGATTGCAAATTGTTCTTTCAATCTTTTTGTTGTAAACAAAATGAAAAGACGAGTCGGTTCCCATCACCAGCAGCATCATCATCAGATGAAATTGCTACTACTTCTTTTCTAAATGTTGTATGCAAACGTACCAATTAGCACGTTACCATTAGTCTATACAGCATCATAGAAGGTGCTGTAATAATTCTATTTATGCAAGTTAGGAATGGCAATAGCATCTCATCTTTGCTCTTGTACATGTATTGTGTCCTTAAATACGAGGATTAAGTCCCAACATTCAATCAAGAACACAAGCTGATGATCTGATACTATCATATTACGTGCTCCCATTTTTCTCATTTTGGTGTAATATATATATGCATCCTTCGATGTCTGGGTGAACATCTCTGTTTTTACTTGAAAATAATTTATGCAGATACGTATTTTATTATAAACAAGCTACAAGTTTTGGTAGACTAATTTAAAAGAAGGTAAGAAAATATGCTGTTACTACATTAACATAATACCTNATATATATGCATCCTTCGATGTCTGGGTGAACATCTCTGTTTTTACTTGAAAATAATTTATGCAGATACGTATTTTATTATAAACAAGCTACAAGTTTTGGTAGACTAATTTAAAAGAAGGTAAGAAAATATGCTGTTACTACATTAACATAATACCTCTTCGTAGCAACTGTTTGTGAAATCACATGCAAGGTTTACTTACATAATAAAGGTATTTTGTATAAAATTTCCTTCTGCATAATTCGTTTCATTCTTAGAAGGAATGGATACCAAGAATACTTCCCATGGAAAGAAATCGATCTTTGCTTTCACCTTCCGACATTTATTTAGTCAGTGAAGTATGAAGAAGCAAACATGAGAGTAATTTAAATTTTTCCATAGAATGTTATCTTTTATTCAGGCAATATTCTTAATAATAATGAGATTATGAAAACCCTCGCAGAAAGTGCGCATAGCCTATATGTGCTATTAATATAAAGCTAGATAGAAAATAATGTGTTTATAAAGTTGTTTTTAGAAATAAGCGGAAAATTAGAACTGGCTTGAGAGAATAATGGAAATATGAGGTTTTCACTACAAGGGGTTAATAAGATTTTGGAAAGTGGCGAAAACTAATTGAAATATATATTTCCAGCAACACAAATGGTAAGAAAATATATACACGCAACATATCATATGATCCGGTCATACTTAAAGATTTTCAAAAATGTAACATTAGTAAGGAAATTAGTTAGTGCATACGTGCTATTTTGCTCGACTAAAGTTCCTACAGCACCCTAGTTTCTTATATAGGTACAATTAAGCCTTTCTCAGGTTTAATTTTTTTTAATGTTGCGTATACCAGTAAGCCTGTTGCACGCACAAGCGGGCGATGATGTGCAAAGACATATTGTGTAGGTATTTGCGTCTCCATGGAAAGGCATTTTGACTTTCGCTTGAAGTGATAAGACAAAATACCAACATTTTGTACCTGATAGCGTACATCTGCTTGTCCGACGTCATGAACTTCCATGTTCTACATTATGCGATTTTTCAATATTCTAGAAAAAGCCTATATCATGTATTATATTTTAAATTTTCTTCAAAGGAAGAACTAACAGGTCGCTGTATTTAAAAAATAACATGTACGTATTTAACGTTGCTGGGAAAGGTAGGATATTACATAAGGCCGAAAAAATCGACATGGTAACGAAAGATATTGTAAGGTATTTGAATTCTGTTAAGTTGGACGAAGATCACGTTAATCAAAGGCGTGACAAAACATCTGATTGTATATTGAGGGAAATATTCAAGAATTTAAAATAGTTCTTTGTTGAATATACTTTCCAACTTATAATTGTAAATTATGCGCATTATTTGAAAGTGAGCTATGTGATAGCCCCAATGGCATATCTCCTTAGAGGGGAACGTCATTTGTCATAATCTCTTTTCGTCGGAATTCGGTTCGGTAAAAGCGTCGGTGTTGTCATTTACTTGAAATGAGACAGGGTAATTTCATCTGACTTTTCAATGCCACCAATCTACTTAAGCTGATTTGATTATTTCTTTAATGCGTTCTATCAAAGAAATAAAGGAATCAACGGGAAATCGGATTTACTTTTCCTTGTTCCTCATCTCGTCCTAGACTACAAAGAATATTATGGCAGCCGCTTTGCCGCACCAAATGTCTGTGTAAGCTAGCATATCAATCAGCTCAACCAACTTATTTTCTATAGGCATTTGAATCCATTAGTTATATAACCTTGTCACTCAACGAGAATAATTGGCAATTCGACGTGATTCTTAACAATTGTTACAGTCATGTCAGTTGTAAACCGAAACCAATAAAATGGGAAGACGATTATCATGACTTAGCTGTCACTTGAAGTGCGCGGAAAATTCATTTTCATTTCGTGAACTATGAACTGAAGTAAATGCAGACGAATGTATTACTCATGCCATTTCATCATATTCATTTTTAGCTTAAGTTTAAACGTAACTTAGCTAATGTTCAAAACAAATAGTAGAAAATGCATTGACAGCAAGTGTATGGTCATATACCTATCTTCTCAATTATCAACAATTACGCGGATGTACGAGGGGGAAACCAAATTTATTGACCGATGGTTATGTATAATTTTCTCTTTCTAATTTAAGTTATTCGACTTTATTAACTTGTCTACTAAGAGGGCGCTGTTTAGGCTTTCTAACGATGTATTACACTTCTGCTGATTTGTCATATCTTAATAGCTATGATGAGTCAAAGTCTGAACATAATTTTCGCAAAACATGATATTTCAGATACCAGTGAAGTAAAATGAACATATGCCGTTCTTCACTGCAGAAGAATTAGTTTCTTGGACAAACTGTAACCGCGGACGAAACCTACTTGCACCAGTATGAAGTATAGTCAAAAAGGCAGTCGTCACAGTTGATTCAACGTGGTTGCGGAGGCGTTCAAAAGAAAATTCGAAATTAACAAACAAAAGGATTATAATGCTGGTGTTTTGGGACAAGTTTTGGATTCTGCTGTCTGAATTTTTCTACAAAGGTGCTGCACTTAATTGGTCAAGCTTATGCCAAAATATTGGAAAAATTAAAGACAGCCTACATCATAAAACGTTGGTTTTAAAGTAAGATGATGGTGTTTTTCTTTTGCACGATAATGCCCGTGCCACACATCTTGCGTCGCCAAACAAAAATAAAAGATTTGGGGGTTAATGAGCTGTACTATCTTCTTCACAGTCCTGACCTCACCCGGAATGACTATTTTCTGTTTCCGAAACCTAAAAATTGCATGCGATAAAAACCGTATAACACAGACGACTAGGTGAAAAAAGGCTCATTTCGATGGTTCAGCAAGAGGACCCCCGCATTCTTCTTCAAAGGTGTAGAAACGCTTGTGCAATGGTGGAATAAGTGTATTAGGCTTAAGGGCACCTATACTGAAAAGCTTAAATGATATACTTGGTGACGCCCTCGTATCTAGCACGAGATTACCTATGTTACATTGCACAGAAAATTATGTAACACTCATTCTCATTATACATTTCACAATAGTAAACATCAGATAGAAAGCATTGTTACGTTATAGTGCTTTTCTCTGCTGTCGAAACAATTCTTTCCTTGTAATTTTGTTAAAAAACAAACACGCTAATTTTTTATATCATTTCATCATTGAACATAATAGGACTACATAAACTCCTAACGTAAAATACTATTGCTGTTGAACGGCTTACTTAAAAAGTTCACAAGCTTCCAGCAGGTGGAAAATGTCATATTTCGTCATTACCTAAGGTTTCAAATTTCAAACGACCCTCTCGACTGTCATTTACTAGCACCTCGTTGATTATATCATGTGCCTCAGTAAAGGTACATGTACTGGGTAGACTTTGACTTAGCCGTTGATACATCCAATAACACATATCTGAAGTCTAAGCAAATTTTATTACATAGGTGGTCAAGGTAGAGTGTAAAGTATAAGGACATAATAATATAAATGATCAGTTTAAGAGAAAAGCACTAGTTTTCGTCTTGTGAACTTTCACATTTCTTGTTAGATGGATGCTTACATTAATCGCTTGCATTTTGAATGAGCTGATTTTCTTCCAAAAAGCAAATTTGATCGTGTCTACTGAACATGTCCTATTAATTTATATCTACGTGTATATGCTGTCACTTTTTACAACAATTAAGATTTTAAGTTTTACATTTGTAACCGGTCAAATGAATACTTACAATCATGTTTCATTACCCATGAATAAGAGTAAAAAATCTGTTAGAAAATATTGTCGTTATTTGTGTGCAGCGACGACGGCAGCAGCAATGAGAACGGAACACTCCGTTTCCCCTTTGATGCTCGAAAGTTGAGCGAGTGCAACAAAGTATAATAAAAGTTTGTTTTAATGAATGGTAAAATATTTTCTATATTATCCTGGCGGTATTATTTAAGTTTTCAAGTAGGCTTATGTGTAGTCAGATCCAATATTGTTTCACACTAACCACTAATGAATATAATTTTAGACGAGCTTGAGCAGCTTAATTTTGCCGTGCTTGGTTCGGCACAATTATGTGTGTAGGTATACACTTAAAAACAACCAATTTTATTAAACAAATGAGAGACACATTTCGTACATGTAAGCACATTTTTTACCGACAAACTTAGAGGAAGAATGAGGAAGGGTCGCTTTCTATGCATTTGCCGTATGTATGTATGTATGTTTGTGCTTACGCAACAGCAAGATGTAATTCAATTCATTTAGGATTTACTGGTTGATTACTATTTATATCGTTATTCAATCGAGATTAACAACAATCCAGTGATGAAAAAAGTACATAAATGTTATTGTTATTATTGTGTTATACTTGTTTCAATTCTGGTTACTTGCTGCTTGCAAACTATGTTCTGTGTGTATTGAAAGGCCTG
>JAHZNB010002761.1:0-15923 GCA_027744295.1 Callyntrura guangdongensis | reverse complement strand
GAGCAAATTTGGCACGGCCAATCAGCCCTAAGCGGTATTGATAATAGGTATCTCCTGAGACTTTGCAGGTCAGTGAGATGTAAAAAGATAAAATATTTAATATATATATATATATGTAATTTGTAGTTATTTATAAAAGATCATTGTTGCAGGTGGGTACGGAATCAGCCTTGGACCCCGTGGAATTGTGTACTGCTGACAGAAGAGGAGGCTGTCAGTCATTTACAGTTGGATAATATAAAAAACGTAAGGATTTATTTTTCTTGCAAACTTATCCCCGCTTAAAGTAGAAAAATTATGAAGTATTGGAAGGTAATGCTGTGGACAATTTTTATGAATGCTTAATATGACATGTACTTGCAGGCGTATAGAGACTCGTTTTTTCACAAAGTATTTGTAAAGCAGTGTACTGCAAAGACATATTTTGAAGGACTTGCAAAATTAGCTATTGGGTTGGACGACAGGATCTCAGAAGGGTGCGCGCGTTGGAAAGAACGAGAAAGGCAGCTGCAAAAAGCTCGTGAAAAGTTCAAACGAAGGGCAAGATTTATCAAGATGTTTGCTTTCACAAAATAGTGTAACGCATATTAGTATAATATATGTACAAGATCCCTTATAAATCGCACTAATGTAACTGTAATGAATCAGCTTAATGAAATATTAAATTATGCGAAATACAAAACTGGGGTGTTATTTTATCCAAGCGTAATCCGTAATCAAGAAGGCTATGGTGTGACCGAAAATATCCAATTTAAAATCCAAATTGTGGAGAAATGAGTGATTTGCACATTGTATTTGAGTAATGGACATAGATGAGCTCTGTATTATTCAAAGCGTGTTTTAATAAAGTTGTCCATTTGGACGGTAGGAGATGGCTGATTTTACGATAGCGTCACACCCGGGCACATTACTGGCGTGATCACATCCCTTAATGTCCGGATTGTAAGCGGTTCCAGCGGGACACGGTTGAGGAAATTTTTGATACCCATTGCCTTGTCGGACGCACTGGTAGAAACCGGCACAATTCCCATCAGGAAACATCCCTTCTTCTTGACATTGTCCGTTTCCTGGGGAAGGTGAACGAGTTGTAGTGTACTGTTGTCCCTGTTCGGATCCGACTGTTGTTGTACGAGGTGTCCGAGAAGTCCGTGTTGGCAATGACCTTCTGGTTGTGGTTGTGCCATCATAGCCTACGGTAGTAGGTCTACCGCCGATGCTGTTGGGAGTCGAATCTGAAGGATTACCTTGATTAGTGCCAACTGTAGCAGGCACCTGTTCCGGCCTTTGCGGAATAGACGGTTTGGGTTTTCCGTTCATCGTGTCCACAATGGTTCGCAGTAAAATGTATTTCTGACCGTGACACTTTCCACGGAAGTCATCAGTTTCCAGGGACCAGACCATGGCACCACCCAAATCCATGTTACGGGCATAGTCAGCCTTGTAGTATAAACTCTCAGCATCTTCGTACCCAATCCAGCTTCGGCCGTTGAAAGCGTAGGGTGCCATAATATGTTCATCAATACTGATTTTCCATTCGCTTAATTCTGCCATGTACTTTTCACAGATTTCGTTATAGCCCCAAATACCAGCTTGTCGGGTGTAAGGTCCTTCTGGAATTCCTCCTGTAATGTCGTCATAGAGCCCGTGGTTTTCCGCCTTGGCCAAAGTAAATCCACGGCCATACAAAGCCATACCCATGATGAGTTTTTCTTTGGGGAGACCAGCGTCAAGCCAGAAATGCACAGTATCGTTGGCATTGAAGGTGGGTTCAAATCGGTCATCGTCAGGGTGGCGATAAAGGGGCGTGTTGTGACCAGTAAATTCGTGTCCTTCCCAAACTTAAAAATNCCCAAACTTAAAAATTTTAAAGTGGTCAAATAAAATTATCCATAATTTTTGATTATCTTTAAGTTGAAACCCCCATTGCATGTATAATCTTACATCCGTGATAATCGTAGCACATCACGTTAACAAAATCCAAATCTCTTGCAATAGAAGGAACCTCATAAGAATCCAAAACTGTTTTTGTGTTGGGAGTGACTGCAGCGGTCAGCAGGTAACCTCGTCCAGCACGATCCAACTCTTGACGCAATTCTCGGACCAATTTGCTAAAGTTTTCTCTGTCTTCTGGACGTCCTCCACGCTGAGTTGGGTATTCCTAAAAAAAATGGGGCAATGAAAGATAAAATTTCGTTAATTCCCTTCCTAAACATAGAATTCAATACTACTGAAAAACACGATACTAATAATGGTTTGCAGGAATATTTTAAAATCAGGGTTCATCTTTTTCAAGTTGGTAAATTTTCTGTAACCGTCTCTGCCACCGCCCCACTCATCCGTAAGATCACCCCAAGGGTCGAAAACGGTTATAACATTGTTTTCCAGCTTGGTAAATCCATACATTACGTGGGTACACAGAAACGGGTCAATCATTTCCATTTCAAACTGGCCATCTCCGGGCCTGTACATCGCCCAGGTGCCAACATAGCACACCATTTTCTTCCCGCCATCAATAGAATCTGAAACATTTCAAAAAAGTTACTGAGTTATTTTTCAAAAAAACTAGTTACCTTCTACGTAAACTTAAATTTATCAAGTAGTAGGGAACTCTTACTACTTCGCCTGGCAGCAACAGCACCTAAGGTCGCTAGGACCATGGAAAGATAGTACGATCCGATTCATTGTTAAAGCCGTTACAGAACTATAACACCGTCCCAACGTTCCATTCGACAGAGGAACAAAAAGTACCAAAAACTACGCTCCATTCCACATTTATATATCCGATCAGGGTGACTGACATTGTTATTACCGCGCAATAATAGATATAATGGAATTCCAACAGTATTCTTATTAATCTAATTGGATTTTTTATTGGAGACAATTAACGGAGATAACTGCTGCTATTTTCATGCTAATCCAGAAATAAAAAAGGAAATAAAAATACTGCAAGTAGGTTGACGGTATAACCTGTGTGTGGATGGATATGTCTATATGATCATCGTATCACACACGAATTATATTTTTTCACAATCGCAACTTAAGTGTGCCTCAATTAGCACTGTCTTGTCCAATTGTGCCCACATTCATTGATAATTAATAAGGATTCCAATGAAGTTGTAGATTTTCATACATAGTCCATAGGTAACTTTCATTGTTTCATCTGTCAAAATAAGTTTGGAATCGACTTGTTTTTGAAAGAGTGATATGTTGTTATTCATATTTCGTTTATCTATGGTATATCATGCTGTTATAATACGATGCAGTTCATCTCATGATCATTACCACTTATTGTTGAATTATTTTGATGAGTTGGCGATAATGACGTGAGGAGCGATTAATATTCATCATTGCATCTGCTGAATTTTGAATGAAATGAGTCCAGAAGTACAATCGTAATCAGGCAACAGAGATGCATTATCATTTCCCGTTTTGCTGTTGGAGGTGAAGGTCACCACATCATCAGTACTTGCAAGGCACGAGGATGGATTGATTGGGTAACGTTTAAACAAAAGAGTGAGCTGCTAATAATTGGCGACTTTGTAATGGTGGGAGGGATGACTTATCTTTTTTAAATGCATTCTAAAACTACTTTGATTATATGAAAAATACATTATAATCAACGGTTAAACAATACAATATGCTGCTTGGTCAATTTTAATTGCCAATCTGCCTTTTGTAATTTCAAAATGTTTGGCCATATACGTGAGACAGCATTGGTGGCCGGAATTGAGAGTGCCATTCATAACATTTGAGGTACGTTTCTCCAAAAGTAAACCAATAATCAAAAAGTTGACCCCTTCAAATTCAGGTTTTATATGGCTCTTTTGTGAATTCGAGTGCAATTTGGAATCCTGGAAACTACAAGCATTAGCATTGCATCAAATTATGCACTGGCAACAGCGCCCATTTAACACTTTTCTGAAAACAATAATTTATGCTCTGTTTAAGTAACATAAAACGAGAACATTTTTGCTCCTGCATTTAGTCCAAATTAATGAAAATATACTGGCGCAGTGGCGCTTGCCTAAAATTAGAGTACGGCTAACTCATTTATCCATAAGAAGCACACATCGGACATGTTATCTATTACTTTTGACTTTGTGCCGACGCGAGTTTTATTTCTATACTATTAAACGCATTTATTTGTATGATGTAGATTTTATTTGGTCGCAAATTCTATTGCTGATGGCTGCATCGCCGATATATAGTTACAAAAAGAGCCTTGCAAATATATAACATACTATCAAAACTAAAAATAATATTCGGTACTTATTTTGCAGCATCAGATTGGCAAAGACAATGGAATTTTACTCAAAATGTACTGCCAAATAGTCGACTCCACCCCGTTTCCATTCTTATAGTTTCGCAGTTTGTGTCTTTTACTCATCATTCAACATCATCAATATCGCCTTTAATTATAGTGGCGCTGGCAGTTGCACCATAAAGTATGGATAGACTTATTAATGAAAGTGATAGTGAGGGATGCACTACATTAATTTATATTGCAGGAGAGAACGCTCACGCAACGAAACCCTTGAAGTTCTGGCACGAATATACAAGTTATGAAGACTTACATGAAAGCTGAGAATGAGTCGAAAACAAACTAAAATGTGAACATTCATCATTTTCATAAGTGCGTTGCAAGGCTTACTACATCTAACCACGTTTGCGCGTACGGGTCTCTATGCTAAGAAAACGCAAAAGTCATTCAAGATTGTTACACAAAGTATTGTTGAAATAACATACCTGCATGCGCGTATATGCATTCACTAATAAGCAGTTTACTACGCACTCAAACCAAACGTTATATTGTGCGTGTTGATTGAATTTTACCTTCCCTTACCTGCACGAGTGAAGAACAGACATTTACATCGCTTTACTCACAAGAAAAAAAAACCCTACATGTAAAATATAAATCTCACTTCTTACCTTTGCAAATAGACTTTCAACTCATATCATGCAGCGACACAGGCAAGTACCACAACTGCAGTACTCCGCTGAGACGACTCAGGATCTTGATGTACAGGAAAATACCAAAACGCTTTTAGCGTTGTTGGTTACAACAACCACAGCAATCAACAATCACGTCATGCCATTATCTTCAAAATAGTAGAAAACCCTTTCTACTATATCTTGCTCATCATTATCATGCCCCGCGTACATTTTGCATACATACAGATTAGGAATAAATCAACAAGTTAGCATAACATCAAAACATACGCACGTGAACTGTTGTAGTTTTGTGAGTGAGTCAGTAAAGCAAGCAGTTACATGGTATGCGTACACCGTGTCGTGTAAATTTAGCTAAAGAAAAAAATATACATTTTTTTCAATTACAAGGATACAGCTTTCGTTTTCATTTCGTAGCTAAAAATAGGTATTTCAAAAGGTACTTGGCACTTGGTGTAGGTACGGGAGCACAAAAGTAAGTCCACGCATAGTCGGTATTAGCGTATGATGTAGACAAGTACAAAAACAACAATTAACATTGCTCGTGAAGGTGTTCCTGTGCCTGGTCACTTGTAATTACAATCATTCACAACAGCATCAGTGGAGGATTAATTTTTTTGTCGTAAAATTATTATAGCAAAATCTCACAAGAAAAACCACTTAATGTTCAGTTATTAATCTGTAGTGAAATAATTTATTATTTTGAAAGCATTTTTGTTGAATATTATTCAAAACGAATATAGTGTGTGATTGTTTGTTCGTGTCAACGTGTCAAAGATTCCTGTTGTTGTTGTGGTAAAATTCTCTCTTGGAGGTGGTGGAATTGTGAGGGGTTACGATTTACGTTCTGTGCTGTTTTCTGTTTTAATATCTATAATTTAACGACATAAATGGGACAATAATTTCCCAAAATGCTCTCAAGGGCTACATGGTTTGTGACTTTGGCTGGTGTCTAAATTATGGATTCGTCTTTACCACTTTTCGCCACGCATCTTCATTCGCTAAACGTTGCCAAAAATATAAGAATGCGATTGACATAACGATCCTCTTATTTTTTTATTTTCACGTCATGGAGTTTTGAACTGCTTGATTGAGATTACCTTTACACATACCTATCCCAGTCCTAATTCAGGTATAACAGTAATTTTATTCAAACTTAATTAAGGCTTACTATTTTGGTATAGCAAATATATAAATAATTATGCAAATTTTTTCGGCCAATTTATGCCTTTATCGAGAACGTTCAAACATTCCAACTCATTATTGTACCAGTTTAGTGGGAGCGTGGTAACTACTTGCAAATACATTTCATAAGGTCGTCATCTCGCAAATTTCATACATGGTGGATGCATCATACGATCTTATTCCCTGATCCTGCCACACATAAGATACTCAATAGTCAATGGTCTAATCGTAAGACATAAAATTAACTGCTGATTTCCAAAAGACGCACAGAAATTTATATAAAACTACACGATACGATGATTTGATTTATTTCTGTACCCGTCTTCGCGGGATCATATAGAACTAATACTTGACCGGCTATTGCCATAAACAAAATTTGCCGTATTTCTTAAAACCTCATTATTCGATTGTCCATGTTTGGTTAGTGCCGTAAATGGACGACTTTGCAAAAATGAATGCCCGCAAGCCCGTAATATTCGCAAAAAGTTAAAGCCAGGTTAGCTTTGGTCGTTCGATGGCTTTTGAGTGTTTCTGGCTTCAATTTGCAAAAGGCGAATAAAACGAATACAATACTACAGTACCTAAATGCATTTACATTGAATCAAGTTTTTTTTTTGCTTGGAGAGGATCGCGTCGCTTAGTACGTCACAGCGTAGAGCAGACACTCCTTTAAATACAGATTGACAATAGGATGTAGGAACTCGTTTTCTGGTTAACTTAACTATTAGTACGGATTGCACCAGTTATCCTTTGGCTTTGTGTAACTGTAATCCAATTCGTTTCAGTTTATGGTTGCAAAGGTGTCTATTTTCCTGAATCACCAAAGAACATCTTCTGGCAAAAAAATTCTGCTGCATTCTTTGGATATATCTGCCAGTAATATTTTTGTATGTAATTCGCTTAGACTTTTGTTGTCGCCTAGTGAAACGTAAAAACAAACCACCGCCCTTTTTACATGCACCAAAACAAAAAAGGTGTAGGACAAAATGCAAGTGCATCATGTGACATAAATCTGTACTACCAAAATGGCTATCAGTCAGCGACACCAACACTCCCTGGCCTGCTCTTTTTACGGACTATGCCATTTGTACATTAACGACAAACAGCCAAATGCATTATTTTAATTGCAGTATTGTAACTTGTAACGATTTCAATTAAAGAATTGATAGACCACACATTATACCCACGTATGTGTACAGTGTACCAACCGATCGAAACAAAACTTGATTAACAATAGACACTGCCATTTTAGGTGTCCGAAATGTTGCCACGCGTTGCCTTCTATTGAGTATGGGCAGGGTACTTTCGGATATTATTTTTACTAATTTTTTTCGTAATCAAAGTGTACGCCTGAAAACTACTGAAAGATTATGAAAATTATACTAACTCAATTCTAGCTAGTGATTTTAAAAATACAACAATTATAATGCAAGTAACTTTTTGGCATTAATTTTTAACTTTTCTCGTGAAATTGGATTTTTTTGGCAAAGAAGCTACTCCATGCCCTTGGTCCAACTTTATTGAAATGTGGGAAGCGACTTTTTCGTAGAACGCTGCAACAACAAGGTGGACTAGCTGACTATAAAAATCTATAAAAGTACTTATACATAAAATATAAACTTTATTTCCGAGTGACCAAAATGTCAAACTTTCATTTGTTCTTCCGAACAGTCGGTTAGCTATAAACAGTGGCTGTTTAGCTGGTACAAAAAGAGAAGGGCTCAAAAGTCCTACTTTGAATACTAGGTATATAGGTGAATTGATTGAACTAAAAATGTCATCATTTTGAACAAAGACCCTACAAAAATATAATTGATGTAACAAGTCGTAATCTTTTCTATAAATCTCGGCCCAAGGACACTGTCAAGTTTGTTTAAATCTGAATAATTATTTGGTAGCAGTTGCATAGGTATTAAAAAGATATAAATTTGCATGATAATCGTAATAAAATTAACCACCCTAATACCCACCCCCATCCCGTCCACTCAGGACAAAATTTATGGCGACATTTGCACTTTAAAAAGTTGTAGACTCTGGGTGTACACTTTACCCAATGAAGCACCATTGTACTAGTAGTGGTCACTACTATAAAAACATTAAAGCTGCATTAATAATGCAGCATTATTGTCGTACAGTTTATATTTATTTACAAGAGACATTGAATTGCCGAAAATTTTGCAAAGAGTAAAATGTCATGTCATGTCTCTAACATGTAGTAGGAAGAAGCTCTCATAATAGTACATAAGATGTAACTAAAAATCATCAAGCTCTTTCCACTACAGTAGGTTGCACCTGTAATTCTTATAACCCTTGGTGATGATTTGCTTCATCGTGTAGAACCAGCAACCAAATATAGAAACATGCACCAAATCATCGTAAATATCAAACATCCAAAACAACACGGCACTTGTAATTCTTATAGCCCTTGGTGATGATTTGCTTCATCGTGTAGAACCAGCAACCAAATATAGAAACATGCACCAAATCATCGTAAATATCAAACATCCAAAACAACACGGCACATGACCTTATCTCCTTTTTCGGCTGGCGGTATCCAAACACTGAGAATAGTATTGTTGGCCACATAAAAGGTTTTAATTGCCATGAAAAACAGCAAAAGTGAAGTTTTAGCGTAATTTGTGAATGGCGTTCTTTTTATTGTTCCTCATTGTTTGAAAAGCTTGTCTTGAAAAAAATCAAATACAAACCATATTGATTGTTGCATGGTTCAAATTACTAGAGAGAAGCAGAATGAACAAATAGAACCAGATGTCATAAGCGTTGTTCCCATACTCGCGCCGCGCCGCGCTTCTTATATTTCACATCTGGTGTTATGATGGTGATGTATGACAAATTGGCAACATTTCACAAAGCTTTATTGTTTTTGTATCGTTTCCAGCTACTTTTGTTGCAAACAGCCAAACCAAACATACACGTCCTTTTGTTGTAATTCCCACCATTTTGAATTTTTAATTGCATCCGATAATTTTATTTGCTATACGTGAATGCGTTCGCATGTGAATAAATGTGCAAAGATATTTTAGTTACATCCCATCTTCCTCATTACAAGAAATAAATTTACATTTTGGCTAACACATGCAAGACACCAATTCCCAATATACTCTTCTATTATTTATGAATATAGAATGCTAAAAGCAAAATTCGGCAACGAAAGTACATGCAACCACCCACATTTCTGTTCCCACATTATATTAATTACTTCTCTGTATCTCTGCATCTGCCATATAGCATAGCATCTGTTGAAGATAGTTTACATGGTTTTATAGTAGTTGTTCTTGCAATGTGTCATCGTTTGGTACCGAAGAGCCTTGTCCTTTGAAAAGCAGTTTAGCCTCTACTCCTGTGAAATCTGTGTAAGCCACCCTCCACCTGCCACCACCACGACGACCAAAGTATCCGCATCCAACATCGCACCACCACCACCATCACTAGCAATTATCTTCCCCGACACCACTATTATCGTACAAACAGCAGAGAGTACATTCACTTTGGTCGGTCAGAAAGAATACTACGGCTTTCTTTAAAAAAAATGATGTCGATGTTGGTGCTGATACTAATGATAATGATGAACTTGCAACAACGAGATCATGCACGACCCACACGAGTCTCTCAGCTTTCAGCCTTCCAAAAACAATCACTACTTTTTTGCATTTTGTTCGTATCTCTATCTTCTCCTTCTCTTTCATCTCCTCTCATAATGCTCACTATCTATGCGTGTAGTATTTTTCATTTGCATTATTTTTCATGTTCAAAAATCAACTTAATACACAATGACGAGGGATGAACCTTACTATTACGTTACATTTTTTCTCTTTCTATTTTCCTCTCCACCTCCAGGTACGCTATGAGACAAGGAATCGTGACGACTCAGAGGAAGAGCAACCGGGTGGCATATTATGATGAGAACATTCATTTTTATTGCCTTTAGCATTATGGTGGCCACGTAACCATTTTTGACAACTTTTTAAAGGCTGTAAACTATGAACAATGTTTTAAGCTAAAACAAAAAACTAGCTGTGAATTTGAAGACTGTGAATACGCGTTATAATTGAAAAGGGGAAAATGGAAGTGACTGTGATAGTTTTTGTTTTCACTGTGGTAAATTTATTTACCGCCACCCAAGGGGGATACATTCCTCCTGGACCCAAGTACAAATGCCCAGACAGAAATCAAATATGGCCTTGCTTATGCCTGGCTACTTCAGACGAGGGTATTACGATGAAATGCGAGCAAGTTTCCATGGCAACGCTCTCAGCCGCCATAACGTTTCCACGAGTACAACAGATCCCGGTAAAGAGTTTAGAAATTGTGGAATTGAACACGGAGAAATTGTACGGAACATTGTTTAGTGGAGTGAATATTACAGCTATACGTATTGAAAATAGTCCAATTGTTTCAATTCTACCGGATATCTTTTTCAATGTACGACACTCCCTGCAAAGTCTGGAATTGGTGGGAACATTGCTCAAGGAGTACCCTAACGACGCCATGAATGAACTGGAAAATTTGCATACGTTGGTGTTGGATAAGCACAATATTACTAATTTGAATGCACGTATTAAAGGACTAGGAGGTCTCAAAAATTTGCAAATTTCCAATGGCAATATAAGCACCTTTACAAAAGAAACGTTTTCTGGGCTGGGGAAACTGGCCAGGCTGGACTTGCACGGGAATCAGTTATCAGACATTCCGAAAGATTCATTTACAAACTTTAAAAATTTGGAATTTTTAGACGTTGCATGGAACCAGTTTAAAAACTTGGAACCCGGCTACTTTTTCCACTTGAACAAGCTGACTTGGTGAATATAAAATTTTAATGGATATAATTATATTTATTTTACACCATATTAATGTTAAGTTGTTTTCTTTATTGAAATTTAAGGTTTAATGCAAGTCACAATTTAATTCCTGACTTTAAACGAGGAGCTTTCGCCAGAAATGGTTTTCTTCGAGTTATATACTTGACTCACAATAAAATTACACGGTTGGACGCTGCAGCTTTCCGAGGCATGCGATTGTTAACAAGGTGATTAACAAGTTAGAAATATACAAAGTCAGTGACGCATTAATGATTAACAACTAAAGTAAACTCCTTTTTTAGATTGTATTTGAGCGACAACCAAATCAGTGACGTAGGCAGGGGTGCATTCAACTCTTTGCAGAGGATTAAAACAATTGATCTGGCAAGAAATAAAATTAAACTTGTAGATTATCAAATGTTCATGAAGTTACCGTTTGCTGAGGAGCTACTAATTCAGGAAAATCAGTTGACAAGGATAAAAACGGGAGCTTTCCAAGAGTTGGCTTATGTGGTGGTTAATGTTAGCCATAACATGATCAGTGCGGTGGAGAAAGACTCTTTCCAAAATTGTGTAAACATGACAGTTTTAGGTAAACACGACGGTCATGATATGATTACAAATTTACTGGGCTGTTAACATGCCCCAAAGTAATAATAGCCATGGTATTTTAACATTTAATTTACTTGTCTTTTCTCAAGACATGAGCCACAACTTAATTGACAACTTTACCAAGGCTGCATTTGACGAAATCAGTTACCCAAATGAGTGGAGGTTTGAAAAAAATCAACTATCTTCCACTTAATGTTAAAGACCATGTATACTATCATACTTCCTTTGGAATAATATTTTCATTTCATGCAAGTTTTAATTTTTTTTAGATTGGAGTACAACAAGTTGAAGTTGACTGGGGATATCCCGTTAAAGTTTATGGCAGGCATTAAAATATTGAACATTAGTCACAATGAACTTAGAGAGGTATGTAATTATATACTGATGCTGATGTTAAGTAATTGTACGGTCTGGTTTCCATACTATATGTTGCTTAATTTATCGCTCTATATTAAAAGGTTAATAAGAACACATTTCCGAAGCTGTATGAGCTGCACAGCCTTGACCTTAGCTGGAATAACATTAGCAAAATACACTCGGCCATTTTCACCAATCTGTTCAGCTTGAGGAGTTTGAATATAAGGTAACGAAATTAATGAATTTTAGTGATTTTACATGAGAGTAATGTTTCTCGATTTAACTGAAAATAATATTCCTGTTTTTAATTTTTGTAGTTACAACAACCTAACAGACATTTCCGGGTCTGCTTTTGGAGCAATTCCTACTCTTTTAGAGCTCTCTTTAGATAATAACAGATTAAAGAGCACGAGTGCTGCTGCTTTTACAAGAATGGCATCGTTGCGCCAACTTTCTGTTGCGAATAACAAATTAAAGAAAATTTTTCAGGTAAAACCAACAGGCTACTTTTTTGTAATAATATCCATCTGTCTATTTTACATTACACACACAAGACACACTAATTATGATGTGATGCTTTATGCTTTAATTTCTGTAGATTTCCGGAGCCTTGAATGACCTCAACCTTGCCAACAACGAAATTTCCTCTCTAGCAAAAGCATGGCCTGTGATGAACTCGCTGCAGCGCTTGGACCTGAGTAGTAATCAACTAGGCGGAAATTTGCCTGCAGGAGCGTTTGATAATTTGGGTGCCTTATCTAAACTTAACTTGGCTGATAATAACATCACTGAAGTCCCTGCAGAAGCTCTGTCCACACTCACCACAATCCAGGTACAGTGACACAAGCTAGTATTTTAGAAGCTGTGTGTAAGAATTTAATCCCTTTATACAAGTCCCAGGAAAACGAAAGATCTCTATAAATATGTACTATTTACCAATGTTTCAGTATATTGACTTGTCACGCAATGCCTTAAAACACTTACCGCGAGCAGCTCTTGGCCGGCTTCCCATAGTTTTCGAACTATTTCTGGGACAAAATGAAATTTCCTCTATTGAAATCAAGGCATTCGACGGAATGCTTCAATTGCTTCATTTGGATTTGAGTCAAAACAAACTCAAAACGATTCCGCCTGGGGCGTTCTCAGCACTCAACTCCATGCGAACTCTCAACCTTTCTAGGTTTGAATGAATTAATTTGTAAATTATAAAATAGCTGGGTAAATTTGACATTCCATCGTAATGGTTTTAATTAATCAACTTTTTCAGAAACGTTATCGAACGTACAGAAAATACAACAAATTGTTTGTTTGAAGAAAATTTATCCCTTGTAACACTTGACCTTAGTTCATAACAAGATTTCTTCAATATACTCCAAAACATTTCCTGAGCTTCGCTGGACCAATTTCAGATTGACGAACATAGACTTGTCAAATAACCAACTGACACTAATAACCAAGGAACTGAGAAAAGGCACCAAAACTGTAAAGTCGATAAACTTGTCCGGAAATAAAATTACTGAAGTCAAACCTATGGTTCTTGGCAACTTGACATCATTAGAAGAGATAGATCTCAGCCACAACGAGCTCTCTTTTATGGACGCTGCGGTTCTAGGGCCGCCGCCAAATTTAAAAGCAATCAACTTGAAAGGAAATTACTTACGAAAATTTCCTACCGAAATATTACCACGTGCCCAAAACCTGAGCTACATTAATTTAGAGGGAAACCGACTGAAACTGTTCAACTTGGATTTTATTCCGAAAATAAAGAACGGAACACGCGTTATTCTCAAAGATAATCCCATCGCTTGCGACTGTCGCCTCATATTCCTCAAGAGACATTTTGAAGAACTGCGACCAAAGTTGACAAATTTTAGTCAAGAGTATTTTGATGACTACACTCAATTTAAGTGCAAAGGCGCCGTGGAAACATTGAACAACATGGAGGAAAATGAGCTTGTTTGTGACTATCTCGCAGATCCATTTTCCCCCAAAATTCCAATTAATTACGACCTGGAAATCCGCTCATTGAGTCACGTCGGCAACCACTTGGATCTGAAATGGAGGGTCAAGTCTAAAATGGACATATTAGGTTTCAACGTGGAAGTATTGGATGACATGGCAGGGAAAGTTGTGAATTCAGAAACCGTCAGCTACACAGAAAGAATGACCAAGGTTCCTTTGACTAGGAACGCAGACAGGATTTGTCTCGTTCCCAAATTTTCCCGGGATGAAATCACAAGTGCTGGTAATTCAAAAGCGAACAAAGTATGCCAACGACTAAATAACATTGTGGCGCCAGACACAGTGTATAGCAGTACTAATGGTAGTAGAGATAGGTTGTCGACGGGCATTTTTCATTTTATGAATCTCATTTTACTCGGAGTTTTAGTCAAATTATTTTAAGGTAAATACGCATTAAACGTTCAGTAGTTTAAAAAACAATGATATTATATAACTCATTACTCAATTGTAAATACGTATATAGTTTGTCGTCTTCAATGACAATGAAATACTGTGTTTTGCTGTGAAATGTTTAAAAACGTCCTTTATTTCATTACGAGATATTTTTCATTACCATGTACGTTTTGTAATACGACTTACGCTATTATTCTGGGATGGAGATCTAGTTAATTGACATATTATGTAATATATATGCTAGCCAATCATACTTGACGAGTGTTTTTGACACGCAAATTTTTGTATTTTCTACTATTCAAGATTTAAAGTATCTATATCTGTCATACAGGTATGTTTTTATGTGTTTCATACTGTGTGAATAAAAAAGAGCCTTTGCCTCTGCAGCCTTATTGTGCCAATTCCGATATATGAATAAAACGAAATGAATGTTGCAAGTAGTGATTTGTTTATTTGACGCCAACGATAACTCGTGTAGTTGTAGTATACATTTGTAGTGTATTGTAAATAACAGTACTAAATTTTAATGCCGTGTTTCATCCATAGTTGAAGAATCCACGTCGAAATGTCCTTTTGAAATGAAAGGGAAATGTCTGCTGACTATGAAAGAGCTTTGACTGCTGTTGGAGTGTGCTAAAGAGGGAAAATATGATGAAAGCTTTCTCTTCGTGAGAAGACGAATATTTCCCGTGTATACCCGACAAGTTAGTAAGAAGATAAAACAACCCTGTCAAGCCGCAAAGGATGCGCATGTGGCGTACCCAGAAGAAAGAATTAAATAGCATTTTTTAATTAGGTAGCGCTCGTAACGTAACAATAGATATCTTGGCTTTGTCGCCGTCATTATGGCTATGCAGACTTTTTTATACAAACAATTCACGCCAAAGGGATTTACAAATTAAATTGACGTAGTTACATTAAAAAAGGCTCTTGGACTATCTTATAACAATACAAAAATCGTATCCGTTGTATTAATGTCTTTTAGGGACTTTTTATTAGAATGTCGAGTTTTATCCAAAAGTGTAAAATTCAATTTGAACGGAGATCAAGTCAATTAGATGACGTTTTTAGATAACATAACAAAGAAGTAGACTGTTTACAAATATTAAAAAAGGGAGTTGATTTTGTTTTCAGAATTAGATTAGTTGGACACTTATACGGGAACTACCCGAAGTGAATCAGAGGTATGCAAAAATGAAAATACACACCTAGACCAGTTTTTTATGCTGATTCCAACGATGTATTAGTTTTGCTGTCAAAATAAAATTTGTGGATTTTACAGCCAATTTGCTAACTTATGTCGTCATCTCGCCGAAACAAGCCTGTTATTTACAATATATATCTCTTGATATTTATAACCAAACATGCATGTACTAAAAACACGAAGTTCCAAAAGTATTTTAATTAGTTTTCAAAAACGTTGCTAATTTTTTAATTACAAATGTTAATTAATGTTACAAAGGAGTGGCTCTATATTTTTATCGCACAAATTGAGTGAAAAGTCCAATACATTCACACGTAAAGTTTCATGGTTGTAAGCACCCCCAAAGGCAGAGTAACGGTAAAGTTCTAAAGAAGAAACGA
>JAHZNB010002760.1:0-19065 GCA_027744295.1 Callyntrura guangdongensis | reverse complement strand
CTATACACTGTCTTTTGTACAGTGACATCAAAAGCTGATTATAAGATATTTAACTCAGCATAATACAATACATTCAATAAAACATTGTTCACAATTACTAAACAAAACACTAAACAGTTGCTGCTGCTAACTAACTGCAACATTTTGTTTTGAACTTCTAAAAACAACTATACTTGACCAGCTCACCCACCGTTTGCTTGAACTTTGTACAAGCTGAGTTTACGACGAATGCCAGCCGATTAAGATGACGCAGCTGTTGTAAACCGTTTGAGAATAATAACAACGGCGCACTACAGTTACGAAAGTGTGCTGTTGTTGCAAGACTTCCAACTAGAGCTGAACTAGCCACTGTGGTGGAAAGTTTTAAAATCGTGATACTTCTCTTCAACATGTGTGACCTTTTAAATTGTAGCACCTTTTTTTATCTAGCACACCAGTGTCCGGATGAGATTGACAATTATTGCATTCTGAGCAGTGCAAATAAACTTTTTTTAAAAATAATATGGACGCACAAATTATATTGTTGTTGTATAACACAATTTCTAAGCATATTCGAAGCAATATTCGCCTTTTCAGATGAAGTTTGTTTGAACAACTAACGTTGACTCCATGCGCCTGCCTGCTTTAGCCAAAACTATCATTCATTTCGCATCAGCTGTCGTCACTTTTCATTGTATTCCGACATGCATTGCATTGGGGTTACTTGAGAAATTAAACCGATTTCATCATATCAACTTTCACGACTCGACTCGATTTTCTAACTTTTACGTATAACTTATAGTTCATACTTTCTACATTTTGTGTATATTCATGATTCATAACAGCGATGACAGTATATCATGATTCATGTTATACATAGTAAATACGTGAAGCCCCATTTATTTGATTGAAATTTAAAAAAAAATAATCTAGCTCTAAAATTTTCTATTGCATATCTATACCTATGCATGTATGAGTTATGTAAGATCATATCATATATTAATCAAATGCAAATCCATTTAGAATTAAAACTGATTTAACATTTTTATTTCCCAACCAAGAACATAATTTTTTTAATTGAAATATAAATAAACTATTACTAAATGCACACGTTTACGGAGGTATCACGTCACCCCAATTCTGATTCCATTGTAATGTTTCCGTTTTCTCTCTAATTTTTTGCATCAGATATGGAATCTTTTCGTGGTCGGGTAGTTCCAACCACTGCTCCAAGTTTACAAGGACAAGAGGATGTCCTAAACTTTCTAAAATCTTTAGTTCTAACGCTGGCATACCTCGCATACGTTTGGTGTTGTTGGCGTACAGATCTCTGGTGCAAGCTTTGACTAGGACTCTAAACATAGTCCCATGAAATGGAAAAGTTAGAATTAAAATGTTTAAATACTTACCCGCGATCATATACATTATACACTTACATAACACTTTCTGGTGGTTTCGCAATACTATGTAAACAATCTGACTGGGAATCAATCTGTGAGTTCACGGCTACTGGATATCCTCCCTTTCGCATTACTATTCCATGGTCTGTTTTAAAAATAAATCAATAATTTTATTAATATTTACCAGAATGAAATTAAAATCATGCGGAACAGTAGATTTTTTACCAATGTGCAAACCGTCGTGATACAAACCGTTGATGACATACGATTCTCCTCCTAGACCACTTTGCAGAGCTGACTTTAACGGATACGACTTCCTGGCATTGGAAGCTCTTGCCAACTCTTTCCAATTCTCAATCATTGTAATAGGTGGTAGAGGTCCTTTGTACTTGGGGTGTAAAACTTTGATTGCATTGTACAACATAATTAAAGTAATCGGGTGATTAGTATTTTGAAACTCTTGCAATGCATCTAGTCCATCGTTAGAGAATAGTGTACGAATCAAGGTTTCCGGAAACATGTCCAAGACCAGAAAGTCAACGGTAAGGTTAACATCACATGTGCCCATAGTCTATAATTAATTTAATGTACAGCACGAGATTGGTATTTATTAAAGTAGATGACAACAATTGAATAGAATTTAAAACGTAATAAAATTAATATGTACCTTTGTCAAAGAAGGGTGCTCTAAGAGTATTGATGAAAATGATGACCACTTCTCCGGTTTGTAATTAAAATTACTTATTGATTTGACAAAAATATTAAACAACTGATCATTATTTAAAATGTACGACGGATTTGCTGCAATTATGTCACCAACATGGTCCACATATTCAATGTTGAGATGTCTCTAAAATATAAAAGTTTGAGTTGTAGTAATGCAATCACGGGAAGGGAAATTTAGAAACATAACTTACAAAAATTGACACGTCTTTCATTGACCAAAGTGCGATCATTGTATCCACATCCGGTTGACAGAGTCGCTCACAGTAAGCATCCATAAAATCTTCTTTATAAAAGTACGAGGTACGTTTATTATACTTTCGAGCTGCTTTACTGGCTGTGGTAGTAACTTCTATTAATTTCATGGATTCCAATGAAGTACTAAGCCTTTGATAACATGCTGAGATCAGTGGTGCATGAGCTACGTTTTCAAATTTTATATCGCACAACGACCAAATAACACTTTTTGCACTTTGTGGCGTAAAACGATCTACTAAGGCATACGCTGTTTCCACGAGAAAGTTCACAGTTTTTTCAGACAGCTTCCATCGGGATGCGTAATGCATATAGTCAGACACAGCATGAGGATCATTTTGATCAATTTCGGCTTGCAATTTACTTTCAAAAACCATTGGTAAAGCTATTTGCAAAGCCTTTGATAGTGAAGATTTGGACTCTGTATCAAATTTGTCTAGCAGAAACTGAGTGTACGCAAGTTGTTGCAAATCCATCAAATTGGCGTGTTTAGACAGAAGCTTAAGGAGAATTTGTAGTGTCTGATGACTTCCTGGGGAAGACAGATAGCTTAGTAATTTAATGCCGTTAATAATGTCACCGGGATCCATGTAAGGACTCCGCCTCCGAAGTTGTTTACACAATTTCTGCATTCCAACTGAAGATAAAATTTCATGCTTGAATTTTGTCGACATGCTGTGAAAAGTTAGATCAAGTTTATAGCATCTTCACTCGAATCCCAAATCAGCAAACCAAATATGATAAATGTTATAAAATATTTTACAAAACAATTATTACGTATCACTTACGACCCCTCCGATCTTAAAGCATCAAACATTACATCCAAAGCCACAGATACTGACAATGTATCCATTGAATCCGCATCTGCTTCTAATACGGCAAGGACCTCTTCACTGGTTCGAACAGATGCAAGTTTCTGCGTGATAGGATTATCGTATCTATCTGAAGGTGATGAAACGGACACTGGTCCTTTAACAGCAGGATATGCTGCTTGTCTAAAACCTAAAAATTAACCACCATCATATTTTTTGTATTTTTCTGTGCATATATTAAACTATAAAACCATGTAATAATGAATGACATCCAAAGTCTGAAGTTCAAGTTAAAAGTACATATTGTTATACCTTTATACTCGCTGTAACGAGGTCCATTACTATTTCCACTTCCGTGACAGGAAGTACACACAGATCGCCACGGGGCTACCAAGAAGCATCTCAAACCATTCTCCCATCGGATATATGAAGACACTTTTGGAAGTACTGAAATGGTTCCCCGTCCCTGAACTTGGCTTCCTTTTCCCAGCAAGCCACTAAATACAATACTGCCCACATTCGTACTCGTACCACCATCTAGTCGGAGTTTAAGCAGTTGTCGAGACATTTTACCGAATCTAGCAATCTACTAACGATTACATAAAATATAATTATTTGTTGACAAAAGTAACTGAAAACGTTGCGGTTTGCTAATGCTATCACATGAAGCAATGAAAGTTAAAAGATTATGTACATGTGCCATCAGCAAGAAGCAGCGCAGCGTTGTGGTTGAGGTTTTGAGGTTGGTTAGGTTGAACTGCTTATGGTATCCTATCTGTATAGTATTTACTAGTCAATACATTGGATAATTTTATAGCAGATTCAATTTATTTCGTTCCCGCCATTGCATCACACCTTTACTCAGGGTAAATATTTCGTCACTTTGTTTACATTCAAAAGGATATTTTCGAGTAACAGCTGCAGCTGTTGAGGAGAGGCTTTTGATGGTTCATTCAAGTATGCGAGTGATAGTGATGATGATGGAACAAATTAATTCATTCATTGATGGAATAACACGTAACGTAAGAAGTTGAAAATGTTCCCTGTATTTGTTCCATATATTAACGTAATACGTAATCAATTTAGGAACTAGAAAGTTGGAAATGAATCTATTTAATATGTGATAAAGTGTGTATTGAATTGACTTCTTTGTAAAACATCCGGTTCGTTTGTCTGTTAGCACTTCGAGTGCAGGAGAAGAGTGGAACCAGTGAGAAGTGAACAAGGAGAATGGTGGACGAATGGTTATTGGAGCACCTGGCCAAGGTGACAACTCTGAGCTGTGTACTAATTGTCGTCTATTTTTTGGTGTACAGCATTTGGAGGATCTCACAGTAAGGTTTTGCAACGTTAAATTGTTATTGTAAACGGTGAATGAATGTAACGTTGTACTAATCTAAGTTTCGTAAAAATAATAGTTACAAGCAAGTTATAATATTTCTATATACCTTGAGTTACAAGGAATTTTCGAACTTTATTTATTTTATTTTATCAGAATGCCTAACAATCCCTGGAACTGGAATGAATGGCAGTGGCCCATAGGGGGGAGACACGCTGTTGAAATATACAGAAAACGTACGGAAATGCCATTCACCATCTGTCTTGATGAGTCTAGTGTCAGGAATCTGAATAGATGCAGTTTAACGTTAAGCTATTTAAAAGACAATGACACCCCTGTGGTAACCGTAATGTGGGGACCAGCGGCGTCTTATGTGATGCGACTTATCAACTTATCCTGGCAAGAGCTTAATTACGAGCTCAAAAGACATCGAACTGAATCCGGGAGAATGGAAATGTTTGATTGATTTCGCCTCTTCATCAGGAGAAGGGTCAAACTCATCCCGGAGAGAAACGGCGGATTATTTTATATTGCATCGTCTTCTGTTTGATGAGACAAAGGAAAAGAGCGAGGAAACGAACGCAAATAGCAACATATCAGTGGAGTCGGATGTATTAGAATCTTACTCAACAGTCAAATTAAAACTTTCACCACCAGTGGACTTTGACTGGAGCTTGTTAAAAAATCAGTTTCGCTATCCCGCTGTAATATTTGTAACTTCTTCCTCTAATGACCGCACAACTTCAATATACGATGCTTACGAAATTGTAAGAGTTTACTCTCAAGCCACCAAAAATGGAAATATTTAATGATGAATACAAAATGCTGTTTTAATTTTTTTAGACTGGAATCATTCAATTAGTTCACGTGAAGAACGATATTTTCCAAAATTCATCTACAACACTAGCTCAATACATAAAAATGAACAATGGACAAAGTCATGTTCTTCAGGTGAGATACGTCTGGGTTCTTTAATTTTTTTTAGACTGGAATCATTCAATTAGTTCACGTGAAGAACGATATTTTCCAAAATTCATCTACAACACTAGCTCAATACATAAAAATGAACAATGGACAAAGTCATGTTCTTCAGGTAAGATACGTCTGGGTTCGTCAATGCATGACGATACTACTAAACTACATTATAGCTATCTTGTTTGATTTAACCGTAAACTATTTTTTCTTAAGTCTCTGTATGTTATGGACGAACACCGAATGGACGAGGACGACTACTGAGCTTGTAGATGGCGACAGCAATGGTGCTAATAATAGTGATCTCCCTTCCTCACCCCTATCAGAATACCCGTTCAAAGACATTCTTTGCTCAGTGTGCCAAGTTACACCAGTAACTAGAGTTATTATTCCATGCCGCCATGTTTGTCTATGTACGCAGTGCTTTGAAAAAGTAGAATCCTGTCCCATTTGCCGGGGTCACATTACGTATTATTTTAAAACAAGACAGGACCAAGGTCGTGATACCCCTTCAGTCAATCCCAACAGCAACGGTGGCAGTAACAATAGTGCATACGATGATTCTCCAAACCCCACGTTATGGCAAAGAATAGAACAGTTCAATAACCGTTTTAATAACGCAGTAGGTTTAGTTCGACAATAATTGTCTGGTGCTATTAATTTTATACCGAAAGCTTTAACAAAGTTATTACACTTCAAGTACTCACATCAGTTTTCCTATTTTGTCGTTGTCAGCAAAGTACGCATTTATTTACTCACACGTTCAATTCGACCTAACGATAGTATAAAGTTTAAGTAATTATTTATAAACTTTGGTACATGAATAAACACTTTTATGATTAACCTTAACAATGTCCTGATCACGTTCAAACACTACAAAATATTAACATATTCATAGTAAGAAGTTGGTTGGTACTTGGTACTGATATTGTTTTCAACTTTCGCTGAGCGGTGCGATAGTAGCGAGTATATTAATATTATTATTATATAAGGATTAGTACACTGTCTAATTACTTAATTAATAACCTACCTACATACATTACGGTACGGTATAACGGTACATTTTTATCTTGTGCAGATATAATGTATAGTAATAAAATGTTGATTGAGAAATCCGTTGGCACTCCGTCCGTTGACTTTTAAATGCTTTTTTGGACGATGTTAGAAGATTTGACTCAAGAAATTCTTAACCTATTAAAAGAGGTCATATTACCTCTTTTCAAATTAGTAATGCGAGGCTCCGGACGAAACCCATATTATTATTTTTTTCGCATTAAAAAAATTGACGAGACGAAATGATATATAATAGTTTTTTTCGGCTCCTTCGAAAACCGACATCCTTCTATGACTCTTTCCATTTTTCTTCTGCTTCCTTTTTGAACTCAGGTTCCAACTGAGATCTAAATCCATCTATCACGTTTGTGGTGGCTTCTGCCATCAAAATTATAGGCCGAACTACTGTGGGAGGTATTTGACGGAGGACGCCCCCAACCGCACCAGACATGCCTTTCTGTTCATGTTCTTTACTTGCAACATGTACAATAGTTTGCGCTGTGTCTCCCAAGCCCTACGAGAATTTGAAATTTTTTACATCAAGCGGCTTCTTAAATTAAAGTTGAGGCCAAAATATTTAATCTTGATATTTTTCTATTTAAAAAAATGAAACATGACGTTAAAAATTTATGTCATATTTTTTGTTGTAGAAGAAGTAAGAAACTTACATAATTGCACAAAAGAATACATTGGACCCACACCACCCAACAGACTAGGTAATTGATTTTTCTTTATATCAGATGCCCACTCGTTTAGCAAAAATATAGCTAATTTGTCCAAGCCAAGTATTCTAAATTGAAAAGGAAAATAAAATTTTTTAAGTACTTTTCGTTTAAAACAACTATATTAATTCCAATATTTGTAACTGACCCGTATCTGTGATTGATTCTTTTCAGCCGAATTTCCGAATTGTTTAACTGTGCCAGCCCCATTAACATACCAGCTAGTGGACCATGTGTCATGTCAACCCTTTTCCCTTGATAGTCCAAACGAATAGGCACATCCGGCGAAAATATTATTTGACTAAAGCATTTAACATTGCATTGTTAACTTTCAGAACTGAACAGACATTGTGAAACTTTAAAATTTATCAACCTCACCGGAAGTAAACAGGAGTTGACGGCTTGGACGAGTCGATGGATGGATCTTTAGAGCATGTCGACTCAGAATCATCAAAACCTCCTTGTTCATCTCCAAACATGAGAAGGTTAGACTGATTCTCATCCTCATTAGATACTCCGTATTCACTTTCATGCATATTTATTGTCATAACTGGCAGAGATTCCACAGAAGGTGTGTGGCTAGGAGGCTTGGTGCTTGAGGTACCTGAATCTTCATCTGGAATAAGATTTTTTAAAAATCTTTTTTAAACAGGTTTTTGATTAAAGGTCTCTGAAATGAGAGTGTACAAAATTACCATCGCTTTCTGCTCTTCCAATTTGATCGGTAAAAAACTGATACAAAAATAACACAGAGTCTTGGTCGACATTCAAGCGAATCGGAAGCAGGGATATTTTAAGACAGCATTCCTCAATGCTACTTAGCTGGGGATCAGGTCGAAGGTGAACAGCTTTCAACATCACCATATTAGCATGAGATTGTCGAGGTCGAGTTGGTGAAGTGTACAAGTACAGCATTTTGTTGAAAGGAGATGATACAAGACGATCCCGAATTTCCACGTTATTTATAACCACAACAAGTCTGGAGGCTTGTTCCGTGGATTCTGGATATGTTTCATGTTGAAATTTTATCTGAAGAGAAATTCAAATAATTATTGAATTTTATCATTTGCATTCTTTATGGCCTTATTTTACAATTGTATGTTACAAATAGCACGATTAAAAAAACTACGACGAGTCAGGGTATCAACCTTATTTAAATGCAATTCCACCAACACGTCATGCTTTCTTCGACGACCACCTTTGTTTCGCCACTGAATTTGAAGCCCCACAGAGGTACTTCCTTTCAGGTTTCGGACTTTCGTATGCTTCCCATGCACTCTAGGAATTCAAAATACAAATTTGCAATGAAAATTCAAGTTGAAAAATTAAAATAAATAAGGGAAATACATATACATTTGTACCTCAAACGCTTTTGTTTTTGAAAACACAACCCCAGGATTAAGAGCATCCACTGCAATGTCCACCTCACACTGATCACTACTATATCCTAAGTCCTCTTTCTTCCGATCACTTACAAGCCTTAAAATGAAAAACGATTTTGCAACAAAAATAGATTCATACAATTCTTATTTATTAATTCATTTTCATACGTTTCGCAGGACCCCCTCTCATCCCCAACACGCACTCTCTTAGACGCCACAGTGGTTTCGAAATCTTCGCCTCCATACAAATGCCATACTACACTCATTTCATGCACGGAATACTTCATGACAGGGTTCGGATAATGCTTTGGAGCTTTCAAAATATCCATTCTGCCGACAGGTACTGAAAAGTGGTTTTCCACAAGGCGGATTGGTTCCTCTACCAACACCCTGGCTTCAGGCTCACCAGTTTTTGGCTAAACCAAAGAAAATCAATAAAATACAAAGTGCTCCCTGATATATTGACTCTTTCCTAAAATACGTACCACAATTCCTACACCCGGATCATTTTCCAGAATACAAAACTCCTCATCATCGTCTTCATCACTGACAGGAATATCCACAGGACGACCCCCACTATCCATAACAGGTTCATCAAAAGGTAGTGGTGTTGCCGTACATGAATCTCTATTGTCCTCGTCCCATAGTTGATGTTGCTGTGAACCGTGGCCACCAGGTGTATAATGTATTTCGAAGCACTGCTTAGTGGGACGTTGATGATGAAATTGCTTCACCGTTTTAATGGAATGTTTTGTTTTCGGTAAAGCCATTTCCTCAGCATCCTCCATTGCGTCAGCCACCAAATCATGCAGGTGTTCCGTTTGCGACACTGACATTCTCCTCTCCCGTTCCGTGATTTCCTCTGTGTTAATTAAGGCTGGCTCACTGCTGCACTCTTTAATAGGGTTCATTGGTAAACGGTCTGCTTCGCTATCTTGCCGTTGATTTTGTGCTGACGGATCCATTAAGTCCCCTTCACTGGCGTAATAAGTTAGCACGTCTGTTAGCGCTTTGAAAGAGTCACTACATGTGCGGATGTGTAACACGTTATTGGATGCACAAAGGTCAATTCTAGGAACAGGCACGTTACGATTACCGCACAGCCGCAGTGAAAGCTCGAAAAGGTCCATATCCATCACACAAACGTAGTCACTTTTTAAATCCGTTGAGGTGGTTTTTGTACCTAGAAAAAAGGCAGCGTCCTCAGAAATGAAACGGAGAACGGAAGTACTGGTCAGTGCGGCAATATTACTTGAAATGCCAAAATTTTCCATGGTCAGAAAGCAACGATAAGGCAAATATAAAGGTCTAGACATTAACCAATACATATATAACAATTATTAGCAAGTTTAGAAAATGTGGGAAAACGTTTAAAAGTTTAAACTGGATATATAGTATCTTGCCTGTAGTCGACTGCACAACTCCACAAATGCAAGTGCAACTCGGTTATCACGGAAGAAGGCGTATAGCCCATCACAGGTGTGTCAACCACATCAAAAAAATCTGTTAGTTGAGTGAACCATGAGCGGTTTGGAAGTGATATCCGGTGATGGAGCGTGGCTCCTTTGATTCCCAGTGCTACCTTGAAGTTCTTCACGTTAGTGGTCGCGTCTCGTTCAATTTTTACAGCCACAGAAAGCAAATCTTGATAACACCCTGCACTCGAGTCTGGAGAAGGTGTAGAACAAGCACCTTCCTCACTTGGATATATCGTTTTTAAAACAGAAGGTTTCAAAACAGGCATGTCATCCTCGTCTCGGATTAAATCTAAAACGTGAGATAAATACGTAAAACGATTTATTTTTAAAAACACTACTGCGATATACATAAATATAGTTTGAACATCTATACATTGTACTTCTACATACCACAATGATATAGAGTGGCCTTTTCGCTGTGAAAGCACAAATATCCCAAAGTTGTATTGCCCTTAAAACCGGACACCATGAAAAAGTTGCCGTCTTCTACTTTGATAGTGAACTGGCCTTTCTGCTCAGGCACAATGTTACCAGTGGTGTCCTGTATTTTTAAATTTAATTATGGTGTTAAGTATTTAAAAATTTTGGTTACAAAATTACACTTTAGTGCAAAAATATACCTGGAAAGGTGTAAACATTGAGCAGACTGCTTTTTTGACGGTTACGTTAAGTGTAAGCTCACTTTGACCGTACGTCAGTTTTCTATTGAAAGACCCGCTCCTTGGCTTTAAGGAATTGATGGCTGGCGTTGACAATTCTTCCTCTGACTCGGATTCCGAATCTATTAACATGTGTGGTTTTGAATAATAACAAATGATAGAACAATAAATAACTAAACTAAACTAGTATAAACAATTAATAAAATTGGCTAAACTAAAGAACACGCAAGGAAATACTACCTACTCTCATTAAATTTCAAAAATTTACCATATTTTATGTCGCCTGTCTTGCACATGGTAAAAGCATTTAGCTGGGGTTGTTTAAATCCTCGAAACTGTCGGTTGGGCGAAGCCGGGGTACAAGTTGAGGGCGCGGAAGGCTCCCATAAGAGAAGATCGGTACTAATACTATAATACAACGGAGACAAAAAGTACGAAGAAAAATAATTTTTGAATGCCACTAATTAGTATAATGTAAATAATGCATTTATTTTTTACCGATTGTAAAGTTCTTCGAAAAAGTGTTTCGAAGGAAAAGACACTTCTACTGAGCGTAAATTGATAGCTACTTTGAACATGGTAGATTTACTTGTCTCCTCAATAAACTCAGCCATTTCGACTCGGTCACCAGGTATCACACTTTCCTCAGAAGCTATAAGTACAAATGATAAAAACTGGAAAATAAACAAAATACAACAAAGAATGGAAAATGACTTTTCATCATTTTGGCTTTTACTATTAATTTGATCCTCCTCCGTGGTAAGAATTTCGTGTATTACACGTCTCGAACTAAAAGGAGACGCTCCTTTGTCCTTCACCTCAAAGAAATTATCCATTAGATCAGCTTCGTCATCAACTTCTTCATCTCCAACTGCCGTTGAAATTTTTTTGGGGTACACGGATATCACAACTCTAGGCCAATCAAAGCCTTGAGTTCGTAATGACTCTCCGTCAGTTTCTACATCATCAGATAGAGCAGTCGCAAACAACAATGGAGCATCCGTTTGTGTTTCCTAAATCAAGTACAATTTAAGTTACTTTCTATTGAAAGGATGAAAGTAGCATGCAAGTCAGCAGTTAAAGTTTTGCCATATGTGTACCTTATAATATATACGAGCTTGATGACACTGAGTTTGAAATTCCAGCTCGTCAACATTTGAATTTATAACAGTAGAAAAGGAGACTTCGTTCATTTCCAAAATGAATGAGTCATTTCTCAGATTACGTCGCCAGTAGGGACTCCTGGAAACATCATCGAGTGGCCTCATGTCAGGTATTGGGAATCTAAAAAAACAATACTTGTTTACATTTAAATTCTGTCCACAGTAGTCTTTCTATAAAATATAAAATAATGATTCAAACAATTTAAAACTGTAAACTGTACCTAAAATTCAATGAAAATTTTGGACATGACACCTTGATGGAAACTTGGTTCGTATATTTACATTGAGAATCATTCTGTCATCAACAGAAATATCATTACCAAGAATTAGTAACAACTCAAATAATACGGATTTATTAGCAGGGGTAAGAATATATTAGTAAATTATGTACCTCATATCGTAACTGATCAACGTGCGACTCCGTATAACAAGATAGTCTCGAATTAATTAGAGAATTGATTCGATCACATACCGAAAGGTCAAGTTCGGTATGACATTCACTCAACGCGATCTTGACAGTTGTTTTTGTGGAACCTTTGAGAGTTTTATTTTTAAATTCGATTCTAGCTGATTGAGCGGCACCTTGTTCGAAGCTATTCGGAAAGACAAGAACCTAGAAGCAAATCGTTAATAACAATACAGTTAAAACTAACCGTTCATCACAACTATTGAAGCGGGTGGCTTTAACTTAGTTACCTCAATACACTCTGGCATTGGAGTACCACTCAGTGGCTTGGAGTCTCTCAACGACTCGATAATCTCAAAGTAGCCTATTGCAACGTAACCGGAAAAGACGGAAGTAAGATCGACTAGACTAGCTACCCCTTCCATTTTTAGAGGAGCCACAATTGCACGGTGATGATTTCTAGTACACGCCTCATTCAATTTGGTGCGAACATCCTGCACATCTTTTTTCCCCTTCACAGATGCTCCAAATATTCCTAATCGTCTAAAGAAACTTTCTGCTACCTCTCTCATTTCATTCACACTGGAAGGCAATGCGGCGTCAGTAGAAGATAATGTAATAATGTCTTCGTGAAGAAGAACGACGGCTAAACTAGCAAAAGAAATGCTTATTTTAGTGGTTTGGCTGGTGGCTTGCTCCTGAATGGCGCGTCCTGCAATTTTATCATAAAATAAAATGGTTTAAAATTGAAAATAAAATTCTCAAAATCACTTTCGAACAACTTCTTACCGCCACCACGATGAATGACACTATGACCGGGGATCGTCTTTGCTGTTGAGGAAGCAAAACTTTCAGTCATCGATTGTTGCATGGAAAGATTCATAGAAGTCATCATTGAAGCATTCATAAAATTGGTGCTGGAGGAACTTTGATACATGCAGCCGCCATTATTCCTCAGTGGAAGAAACTCGTCATCGCTATCGTCCGCTACAATGATAACAGTAGACACAAATTGTTAGCGACTGTGAAAATTTTGTTTCAAAGTGAAAAACTTATATTTATAAAAAACGTACCAAACACTGGTGAAGACCATCCTCTTTGTTGGGACAGACCCGTAAATCCTATTAATCCTGGTTTTAAACCCTCTTGAAGCTCCTCCTCAATTCTTTTGAAGTCAAATGTGTCCATTGGCTTTTCCTTGTATGACTTTTTTCGTAAGTGTTCGTCGCTGCATATTTCATTACAAATACAACAGTTCTGTAACATTTCATATTTTCTACAACACATAAGTTGAAATCGTAACGACTCACACTGAGATCGGATCCGGATTTAGAAACTCTTTGACCAATTCTATGATAATGTGAAATTGCACTGGAGATAAAAACCCAATCAAAGACCCGAAGCTGCAGCCGATTATAACTTGCGGTCCACCAATGGACTCGTCTTTCTTAACACCTAATTTTATCTCATGCCTTCCAACAATTTTGGCGATAATTATTTGATTGTCTGGTGCAGATTTATCCTTGAAAGCAAAAATATACTTTATGGTCATTAAAACCTAACGAAATTTCAGTTTTTAAACTAATGATATCATTCATGTACTTACGAAATCGTCAATGGCAGATTTATAATTACTTTCTTCACAGTGACCGGAAAAGGGACTAACACGACATAGATCAGTATACAACGCCATACCTTCAATGACAATTCGTTTATGGGAAAATGTGGTGTCGTATGAGGGATCATCGCATTCATTAAAACTCTCATCTGAATATCGCCAACTACAAAGAAAATAGCAAAACACACTGAAATTGGGCATACTTGGCAAAATGTTTGTGGAAGCAAAAAATCAAGTCTTTTTTACAGCTTTATATGCAGCTCCATTGCGATTCCTACGTCAGATCCACTCCGGCACTTTTCCACACGGATGACAGTATCTCGAAAGCACATTTTTACTCTAGACAGTACTGTCAGGAAAAAATAATTTGAATGTCACAAATTCTAGTTCGCAAGAGTGATACAATCACGACTCTTTAAAAATAGCAATAACTAATGCACTCTCTCCTTACTTGCATCAATAGTTTGAGCACAATGTTCCAGGCCAGACAACGGTTCCTGGTTCGAAAAATCCGGCTCATCGCCCACGTCTTCACTTTTTAGGCATTCCTCTGCCAATTGCATGCTAGATGCCATGCTGGTCCACATAGAATCCAGCATTGAACTTCCAGCTGAAATTTTCAAACCATCAACCAAATATATTAATAATTGTGATGGGGCATTTTGAGATAATGTGACATAATTTGAATTAGATTTTTAGGTATGCATTTCAACTTCAACTTTTTCTATGTAAAGTTTAATTTAGCATTGGCCGTTGAGCATAACACGTACCATTTTCTATTCTCTTTTTCGGTTGAATAGTCACACTAAGTCCAGTCACCTCAATCTCACAGCTATCATGCATGATAGCCTTCCATGGTATTGAAACAGAAATGCCGTCCACATGTCCTTCGATAAACTCTAACGGTATGGTATGTTGCTCTGCTAACTGGTTAAGAGCCTGTCAATATTTTCCAAAAAAAAGTCATTTCATTTTCACCACAGACAACTTTCTCTCATTCGAATGATCTTTTTGCCAAAGGGTACTCACGTGTGAATCTAACACCACGTCATTGACATTCCCCGTTCCATTGAGCACGTCTACGTTGAGTTGGTCAAGACTCAACTTTTCCTGGAAATATTGTCCCAGGTACCTTTGAAGCAGGTACCTGCACACCCTTTTTTGTATGCTCTCAGTCCACGAGGGCCACATGATCACGACATGCTCGATACTGCGCAGCTGTCCGTTCCTATTCACATAAAACGCTTATTACTATACAAACTGGATGACCTCCAACCTCAGTCAAATCACAAAGAATCCTCTCCATATATAATCACACTCGACTGACTCGACACCAACATTAAATCAGCCTACTTGTTACTTACTTTTTGTCCTTCTTTAACTGTCCCGACACCCAAGAATCGCTGACGATTGGCGATATTTTGTTTCACTCATTCCCTTCTCCCTCTTCCAATTTATTTCAGATAACGGAATAATTAAAACTGCTGACCTAAGCTGTTGTCTTCATAAATCGATGTTTCTTAAGTGCAAAACCTAAATCGATGATAATGATTTCTCGCCTCAAAACACTGATTGTTCTTGTTCACTTATACTTTTATAACTCGTTAAAATTATACGCAGTCGTACGCTGCTGCGAAATTATTATTTAAAACTGATTTTTGTTTCCTTTCCACCTGAAATATAAAAAACTACTGCGTTTAGTCAAAACAGAAACAGAGTCACATTTTTATTCCTTTGACTCCACTACCACCATACAGTCCAGTATGTATCTCAAAACAAAAGACTTGCTGCGTTTCTGTTTTTTCTTCGTCTCGTCTCGTCTCTTGGGCAAGCGAGCAAGTGTATAGAGGAATATTATCATTTAGTAGCACAGACTATGGATACATTTTCGCCACGATGATGATGATGATTCAACTGATTCGTGTGGCTTTGGCTCATATGGTGAGTGTTGTTGTGATACTCATCATCATCACAGTCGGGTGGTGGTATGACTATGAGATTGTGTGTTGTGAGTATGCTTCATGTTGTTGTTGATGATCATTAATAATGGGAATCGTAGGATTTGCATATTTTATGTAGTTACTCGAATTACTATGAGCTTCCGTATGTGGGTGGACGAAAAAAGAAACATTTTAAGCCACACTTAATTTTGCATATTTTGCCTCTTTATTGCATATGTGTGTATACACCTTTGTATATTTCGACAAAAACTCTGCATATTTCATGCAAATCTAAAAATGACTTTATGAGGTCGCATTTTTAGCTGTTATGCCTGGCCTATCTATAGATTCAGCTTTGTCCAAATCATTTGGTAAATTATTAAGTTAAGCAGCACACTACCGTCTGTTTCAGTTTTAAATATATTAGATATAGAAAATCGTCGTTGCTGGTGCATATAACCTGTTTTGCACATGGTCTGTATCGTGTAGCGGAAATGATTCGTCGGGGTAGTTTTAAAGATGTTGATAGGCTACTTGCTGCAGTCAAAGGAATATTTTAAAAGGCTACATTTATACTAAGGGCATACAAACAGACTTATCCAGATCTCCCATTGCCCCGGAACCTATTATTACCAGATGGGGAACTTGGTTGGCATCACATAACTTTCTGGCCAAAAACTATGCAGCAATAAAGCAAGTTGTAATGTGGTTTGATCCTAGTGACGTTGTTTGTATTAAAATGTTCAAGAGTTGTTTAAAAGTGCGACTGTGCAAATTAAATCTTTTAGACATTTGTGCTAACTTTTCATTTATAGCTGACTGTATAACAAAATTAGAAACGATAACTTACAGTTGACAGAAGCAGTAAAAGAAATCTTGTGTTGTGCCTTCAAAGAAATAGTACGGATTTTGGAAAACTAGTTATCACTAAATTGGAGGCATCTAAATTTCACCCAAATGATACAAATATCAAAGGCACTGAATGGTGATGTTTCCGCTAAATGCAAATTCAGATGTTGGTACTATTATCTTAATGAAGTATTGTCCAACAACTACTGTAAAGGTAGAAAGAAATTTTAGTATCCATAAACATATTTTAGGTCATTTACGAACAAACATGACAATAGAAAAATTAGAGATGTACAATGTTTATACTTTTGAATCGAAGTAATAGTTACAAGTCTTATAGTAGTTTTTAGTTTGACAGTCACGTGACCTCGCTTTTAAAATATAAATTTCAGAGTTCTTGTTACATAAAACAAGAAAAATTCTCTGCATATTTTACTCTATATTTTGGCTATTTTCGTTGCATATTTTCATGTATAAAACAAGGCTTTTGGCTGCATAGAATTCCCGTTACTATTGATCATACATGATGATATGATATGTTTTTGATCGTATTTGCACGGAGGTGCACTCTGCAAGCATGCAAGGATGGTACGTATAACGTATACCATCATGTATTTACCTTGGAGTTTTGTGTAGACGTAGAAGTCGTCGTTATGTCGTATAAGCGTAATCGTGTATACACTTTGTTAGATTGAATAAAAAACAAGTATTCTGTCCGTCTAGCACGATAAAAATACAATGTAATTAATTGGAAGAACAATAGACTTATGAATATTTTATGAACATCACCACAATAATGGTCTGTTGCTGTTTCGTAATTCATTATTTATTAGAAATGTAAAATGATCAGCAGAGAGGGCAACATCTTCACAGTATCTACAAGTACAACTAGGGATACAAACAAGCTTAAACAAAAGAAAAAATAGTGTCATCTTTGAAAGTTCATATTGGTGTTATGATGTATTATATAATTTACACATATTGTACATACCTTAAGAAGGGTCAGAGTCCGGGGTTAGATTTGAATTCCACCAAATAATTGGATTACACTATGAAGATAGTGTTACAAATAAAAAAATATAAGAAGTCAACGTATAAATATAAATGTAAAAAATAGTACGATACACACGATATACACGTGTGTATTTAGTCAACTGCTTACATCTCTGGTTGAATCCATGCAGTGATGCAGTGCAGTCAGAGAATGGTAATACAAACATGGTTTCACGGTTAATGAAGTCAAGCACATAGTGAAGTATCTAATTAAAGTTGAAATATTTAAAAAAAATACCAATAAAATACAAAAGATCTTGCTTGCGTACGAAGTTTTATCAACATCGCCCCATAGGCCACAAATGCCTGAGATACGCCTTGGTATTTCAGTAACTTTTTATCCCTTTGACCAAGGGGGGCTCAAGGTTCACTTGGAGCCAAATATCATTACTCATGTATTACATATGGGGGCTCGAGATTAACATTTATAAATGTGATAAATTATATTCACTCCGGTTATTTATTTACAATAAATTATTCAAAGATATTATTCGCCTCGCCAAGCATTCGTTCTCATCATTCTCAGCGACTAATCTAAACTTGTATACAAGATTTCTTTGTTAGTTATAAACGACAACGCATATAAGCCATATATTGCAGAGCATCATCATAATAATATTATTAGTATCGTTTAGTAGTACTACAATATTATACTTCACTTTGTACTCGATGTAACAAAATGCATGCACCTATCTAATAATAAGATTCCTCTCCCCCTCCCCGCTATTACGTTTAACTCCACAGACTTAGCTTTTTATGATGAATATTTATAGTAAACTAACTGCTCTCTGCTTAGTTCACTAGAATGGAACTTGCATGTAAAACTAACTAAAATGCTTGCATCACTGACTAAAAGATTTTACTATAAATCACTATATTAGGTATATACTAAACCAGCTATATTTGCAGCCTTGCAGCAGTAGAGACGCAGATGAAAGCTTTGAATTGATACAAGCTGTTTGAATTGATACAAGCTGATTATAAAGAACGTAACGCTAAAAATGGGCATTTTTTGACCCCCCCATCCCCCTTCGTCACAGGTTGTCACAAAATATCCAACCCCCCCTATGTCACGTCACACTACACGCATCTCTATATGTAGGTATTGCACAGAGAATTCAAGGTATACTATACGAAAGATTTTATATTCGTAAAAAATTATTTTACACCATTCATGCATATATTCCTACCAAGTAAAAAAATACATTTCTATCTTGGATGTTCTTGGCGACGTTCAGACGTCAAGTCATTACCGATGTAGT
>JAHZNB010002759.1:0-11211 GCA_027744295.1 Callyntrura guangdongensis | reverse complement strand
TTGAGGAAAGTCATGAATGCAATGAAGCTTTTTGGGAGGTAGCAAAATTAACCAGGGAGTTGATTTTGGATCATAACTTTATTATGGTATATAGTACATTCATTTCATTTAGAACGTTTATATTTGTTTTTGGTGAAGGTTGAACAATTTATAGTTAGTGTCAAGACAAAGATAATAATGATAAAATTGATAAGCTGCAAACCATTTACATATCATTTTATCGTGTTTTTACCTATAGTAAACGTAAATACCTTATAATAAATCAATAAATCACGGTTTTAATATTTTTTTATCGATTATAGGATGTTATTAGCCAAAAAGAAGAGATTATCGGGGATGTAGAAGGGGTTCGAGAAACAATATCAAATATATTAAATCAATATGAAAGAGATTATTCCCTGAATTTGGAGGCCCTTCGACAGCTTCAGGAAATGGTACGTAACAAACAATTTTAATGGCATGGCCAAAGGTCACGTAAATCCATTTCAATATACAAAATATACATTAGAAAAAAACAAAAATGTAGTCACGCAAATACCGTTGTCTGACTGGGTGACAAAAACAACTATGTCTACAACTGAGTGATGCATGATGGCTTACCTATGCAAATTTAATATTGTTATATGCCTCTGTTCTCTTATCAATATCATTTTTTCATCACTAATATCTCATATGTCGCTAAATTAATTTATTAATTATTTGTAATTTCCTAACTTGTAGCCTATTTGGGGAGCAAAAACTAAGAAAGAAATATTTAGCCAGGAAAGTACTACCTACAAAATATACATTAGAAAAAAAAACAAAAATGTAGTCACGCAAATACCGTTGTCTGACTGGGTGACAAAAACAAAACAACTATGTCTACAACTGAGTGATGCATGATGGCTTACCTATGCAAATTTAATATTGTTATATGTCTTTGTTCTCTTATCAATATCATTTTTTCATCACTAATATCTCATAAGTCGCTAAATTAATTTATTAATTATTTGTAATTTCCTAACTTGTAGCCTATTTGGGGAGCAAAAACTAAGAAAGAAATATTTAGCCAGGAAAGTACTACCTTGATATCAGAATGGAAGGAGGATCTAAACGAGTTTTTGGATAGTTATCAGAAAATACGTGACTGTGTCACAGATGACGATGTATCGGAAGGAAGAGATGAAGAAGATGATTCGTCTTCGGAAGGGGAAAATGATAAGGAGCAATGCAAATATATTCTTTGTGCTGCAGAAGAGGTTGAAGCAGTTCTATCAGTTGTAGAAAATGAAAATGATCACTAAATGTAGTGAAAAAAATGAATTTATTTATTAAATTTTGATATTTATTTTGTAAATGAGTATGAGTATTGCCTGATTTCCAACAGTACACAGAAAATGTCAAATTTAGTGTCATTGTGTATGCGTATTTTGCATCGTGATTCGTGAAGGAAAGCAAACTCGAAAATTTGCATATATTCGCGAATATAAATTTATATTACTATTAACAATACGAGTAATATTAATAGTAATATAAATTTTTTAATCATTAATGTTGTTTTACTCAGTCCCTTTTCTTGTTTATTGAAGTTATACGTCAGTTATTATATAATATATAATATATGACTATAATATAATAGTTATAGTCATATCATATACTATGAATAGTTTCTGTACACAGTTAAACGGAATACACATTATTAGCTGCTATGCTGCTCATTGCTTTGTTTGCATCACATGCGACGACCGTGGCTACGAAAATTTAAACCCAGGTTGTGTAAAACACCTGTTCCCGACCGAACTAAATCACAAAACCTGAGGTTGCTGTTTGCTGAATCATGTCTGAATTTTATTAATGATTAACCACCATTACTAATGCAGAATCAAAGTACATAAGAATACGAAGCTAGTCGTTCGTACATCTTTGTAGTAGTAGAAATACGCGTATACAGTTATTTTGTAATTAAAAATATGTTCTTGGTCTTGAATGGAAATTAAAAATTAATATAAAAAATATGGGAGAAACTCTTACAAATTGCGAGGTATATAGCAATTCTTGGTGTTTGTATTGTAATATTCTGTCACTCACAATACAATTGTCACGAATCGTGACTCATGAATCATGAGCAATACAATACAACATATATTTTTATTTCTAGATTTCCAGCTTGGACCATTTGGTACTCACTGTTCAGGACATAGAGAACTCTATCACGTTTTACTCGGAAGTATTAGGCATGTCACTGGTTAAATTCGGCGAGGGCCGACAGGCTCTTCAGTTCGGGAACCAAAAAATAAATTTGCATCAGGTAGGCAAAGAGTTCCATCCACATGCAAAAACGCCTACTTCTGGAAGCGCTGATATATGCTTTGTCACGAAACAACCGTTGGAACGTTGGATCCTTAAGTTACAACAAGTAGGTATCGCAGTGGAAGAAGGCCCAGTTAAAAGGACCGGTGCTGTCGGACCCATGAAGTCAATTTATGTTAGGGATCCAGACGAAAATTTGATTGAAATAGCTTTCTATGAATAAAAACAGTAAAATAGGCAACACTCTTTTTAATATTTTTAATTTTATATATTCCATAGATTTCTTTTTATTTAACATTGTAGTAAAATGCATTAATTGTTAACATAAATAAATCGTACAAATTCACATTTTAAAGTCAAAAATTTACGTTTACTGATTACTAGTGATTACTAATAGAACCACTTCTCTTTGAAAGGGTGAAATTCTCAAAATCAGCCCACAGCAGACGTTCGTTTTTTCCTCTTCTTCACTAATATTGTTATCTACTTGATTTAGAGCAGGAATTTGTTTTCCCAGCAATTGTTTGGGCTGTAAGATGGACCCTGGTATTCTGGCCGAGTTAAATAGTTTTCCTCTTTGTTCAATTAGTCCATACGCAAAATTAATTTAGCTATAATAAAAAATATTAACTGTTTTAACAATCAATCAAGCAATAATTATTTCAAATGTTATCAACTTGACTTTTACCAGGAATCCAGATGGTAATGCTACGCCTTGCACGCGGTAAAGTGTTTCGCTAATTTCTTTTGCTTCATTTAAAGGATGTACTGCAGTTATAGTACACCGACCCAGAAGTCCAGTATGACTCATTAGTGGCCCTCTGCTAATGTCGACAAAATTTCCAATTCTGTATAAGCATACCGTTTTCCCATCAACTGAACTCGCTGCAATCTCCGGAATTTGCTTTCTTTTGTACTGATTCTCTTTAAACATCTCTAGTGCCAATTCTGTGCTCACTTCTAATCTTTCAAATGGGAGATTTTTCTGAGCTAATTTCCGCATCTCCAAACTAAAAGCTCGCATTTCATCCTATACATTAATTAATTATTCATATGAGTTAACTTAACAAAACTATATTGTAAAAATAAAATGGAACTTCACGAAAGAATTACCGAGTTAGGAATCCAGTCTTTTAACTTGAGATCAGCATCATACACAAAACTGCCACTGCGAACTAAAACATACGAAAGAATTACCGAGTTAGGAATCCAGTCTTTTAACTTGAGATCAGCATCATACACAAAACTGCCACTGCGAACTAAACCATTACAAATACAATACATTGGACCAAATCAAGGCAAACGTTAATATTCGGTAATATAGAATTTGAAGTAATTTTTTTAACGGTTGCTACCGTTTGCTGGAGGAAAGCTGTGAAGTTCAACGTAGATATGATCATGCAATGCTGTCTCTAGCACAGATCCTAACATGAAGGAACAACTTCTCCAAAATATTTTGTTTACCTACGATGACAAAGGATTGTATCACATAATTTAAAAACATCTATTTATTATAAAGTTAGTACTGGGATATAACGGATATTATATTGGAGGTAATTCTTCTGCCTCACATTAAAAGGGTCTTCATCTTTTATTTTCATATGTAACAGGCGTAGTTTACAAGGTCCCTCCAACGGTCTATGCATATCCCATAATTGTCCGCTAACTTCTGCTACAACACTGTTTTGACTGTGTATTTCACTCATATCTACAACACAAACGAAGCTTCAGTATCAGTAATAAAGCATAAGATATTTATATTTATTACTATAAATGATCAAAAATATAAATATTTGCACGGCCGATTGCTTTGTATTGTTTTTCCTTCTCTTCTGAAAACATTTCAGACCTTTTTTCTCTTACAACGGGATTGTTAACGGCAGGAATTGGATGTTGTTAATATGGATCGAAGATTTTCACGATTTAACTTTCCATATAATTCTTTTCTCACAGCATCAACTTGTTCAGATGTCGGCCCTTGAATGCTATGCATGTCAAAGAATCCTGAAATTTTTGCCATAATAAAAGTTTCATTCATACTTTTACATTGAAAAATTGAAATTATGTATTGATAATTTTATATTAAATCAAATAATTTTTGATGTTGGGCTTACTTTTCTGAGAAAATAAAAGTCCATGTTGTCGGTACTTAAACGTGAAACTTGCAAGGCGACACATTACTCCCTTAGCCATAATGTTATATTAACTTACTGTACTATACTGTAAAGGTAATAATATTGACACCAAAAAATTAGCAATTTGAGTTAATCTAATTGTATCCTCAGTATGAATTATTTTGGTGTCTGAAAGTTTAAAACACGAACATTCAAACCTTAATTTTTAATCCCAAGACGGATGCATGACTCAAAAAGAAAAAATGACGCACAGATTAGATTTTGATTTCTTCGCCGTCCACCGGTAAAACTCTGACCTTCCAATACGATGGTAAATACAATAATTATAAACTTGGATAAACGCAACTCTAAAAAAAACCTGCAGAAGTAAATTATTAGTTTCACGTTACGAACCTGATATTTATTTTTTATAACTATTTACTAATTAAAAACAACAAAACAACGCACCGCAAACTTTATCAGTAACATGTGGGTGGCAAGTGTGTGTTGTGTGCTTGTGCAAGTAGATATGGTTTTGTTCGGTAGAACTGATTGTTTACTACTGTACTCATATGTACTAGGTATCTGTTGTTAGATAAACTAGATCGAGAGCAATGGAGACTTGAATGGCGCGTCGGAAATTGGTTTACGTGAGACGGCCTCATGCATATTGCCGCTACTGCTACAACCGGCATACGACCCAACCGCAACCTAACGGTACTATTGAATTTTAGATTTCATTATAACCTTATCTCACAATCAGACTTTTACGATGCGATGACTGCGATGAAAACGAAATGCATATGTAAATGGAAGATTAAATGATAATATTTAAAGTTTTAAAGCAAAAAGTTATCCCCAGAAATTTAGCAAGGTAATGTGCAGCTGAGCTTCAGATTAACTTTGCAATGACATTAAAATAATTTACAATTGTATGTGCAATAATTTTTACTTGTAGTTCAGCATTCATTCATTTATTTAACGAAATTCCATTATTCTGAGTGCACGGTCTTAAGTTGAATTTAAATTTGTGCAGATAATACAGATATTCAACCAGAGTAAATTTTCTTCAAAAATAACCAAGAGTTAGATGATTTCTAATAGTCAATTATCAAATACTTTGCATGGAAATAAAATTAAAATATAGAACTCGTCTGTAGCAGATCTCGGTAGGTAAAGAATTGTGATTTCCGCCTGGAGACCTCAGGAACGTCAACTTGTTCATTATTTTCATCCTTCACCAATTTTTTGCTGAAGTATTTAGATATTTTGGGAGCAGGAGCTTCTTCGCTTTCGTCACTTTCCCTTAAATTACAATTTTTAAATAATGAAGAATTTTAGCATACATCAGTTGGTATGTCATTGGCAAAGGTGAAAAAAGTAAAGTTACAAATCATTATTAACCATTTAATTTTCACAGTGCATTTTTCCAATAGATCAGAGGCCGTGGACCAACTATTTCTGACGATATTGGGAAATCCAAAAACAGGATCCATATTTTTTCGAAGAAACCGCTTGGTTACAGGATCTATAAATTATTTTTTGAGTCAAATCGGACTTTAGGGTCACAAAGAAACTTCTGAAACCTGTCACAAATTATTATAATTGATTTACTGTACCTCCTGGATAACCGCTACCCCATCCAGAGGTTTGGCCCTTATCGACGTTTTCGTTAAACGGAAACTTCCATTCTTTTATCGCTATATCACGAGTTACTTTTGCACACACACTGGCTGCACTTACAGGTTTGTATTTCGCGTCAGCTTTCTTGTCCACTTTAAAGCGTAAGTCAGGAAATGTTTGCTCAAGTTTTTTCTGTGACAGAAATTTAATATATTTTACGTCTTATCTGGCATTAATTCTAATTCTTTATATTATAACACATTATTGACAACTTTGTCAAAGTCAAGTGATGGAAATGGAAATATTTCTATTCATTACTTGATATTTGTCCATGGGACCAACTGTGTCAACAAACACGCGCTCAATTTTAACTCCTCGATCAACTAATCCTTGAATAAGTTCAATAGCAGCATTATGAGAAATTTCATTTAAGCTGTACTTCTGCCGACGGTAACTTTTGTTTGCGATTTGAGAGGGAGAAATAATTTTCAGTCCAAAAGATATGTACTCTAAATCTGAAAATTTCTTGAAAATTTCCTCCCTGACTTTTTCAGTCAATTGCTTAGAGTCATTTAACTTGCTGAATTTCGTGTCAACATCCAATAAAACTGGTGGACAGTCTTCTATTTTCGATAACGTCTGTCCTTTTTTCTTCTTTTCTTTTATAGAGGTTTCATCAGTTACACAAGCAAATATTGAATACACCATTGGACCTAAAGAAGTCATTCAAAACAAAATTATACGACACGACGACGTACTGGCTAACTACTAGTTACTACATGACATTGACATTTATATAATATTTAAACAATATCAATTGTTTTTACCCAAAACTGGTCCCCTTCCAGCTTCATCAATACCAACATAACATGCTTTACTTGTACATTTGTCCATTACATGATACGCTGTAACATCATCATCTGAATGATTAGCAAATGAATTCAGTGTTTCTCGAAAGACCTTCACCCCACCAGACAGTTTGTCGCTTTCACTAATACTCAAATCAATCTCTTCGTTAGTTAAAATCCCTGCTTTTTTGGGAGTATTATTTTCATCTATGGTAGGATTCCCAACATCCAGTTCTTCAGTCTTCTCAAAATCAACTTTCACCGACTCTGTAGTACAATCATCCTCACCTCCTCGTGTAGTCTCATGTGTTGAGCTCATGTCCAGTTCCAGTTACGCTTTCACAAATCCGATTGGATATTTGGAAGCACTATGACCGATGTGTACTGCACACTGGTTACCAGTTCCGGTGACCAACCTACCCTGATGTCTACTTATTTAGTTGATGAAAGATATGTTAAGACCTCTCCTGAAACCTCACAAGAAATATGTTAGGAAAAAACAGGTAGTTATCAATCAGCCGAACCAACATATAACATTGCAATTTGCAATTACAACAGCAGTATTTAACATTTATTATTTATTACTCAATCCATATTCTGAATACAATAAAGATTAATATCAAAAGATTAATAAAGATAAAAGAATTAAGATTAATAAAGATAAATATCAATTTCAAACCTGAACAAATCATTACTATTACTCACCTCGTAATCTTTGTCAAATAGAAATAATAACATACACAATACACAACAATCAATCAACAAATGTATATATATCACAAAACCAAAATATGATGTCAACCAATTGTAGATGACAATGTTGAATGTGACAATTTGCAAAATATTGCAAAACTTGTATGGAAAGGTATGTTTATATGTTTATACAGTAACAACAATGTAGTTTTGGTATGTAAATACTAACGATAAGGCATGAGGCATAGTCAAGAGTCAAGAGTCTTCAGTCTTGACTTAAGAAGAGTAAAAATGTTCTTTGTTTTGTTTTCTGTCGCCGCAAAATAAAAGACAACAGCTTTCCGCGTGCAAACTTGGTAGAAAACATTCCCCTCGTTTTCTATGTCGATAGTTGTCGTTTACACAAAGTGGTTCAGGTGGAATATTGGAGTCGGGACTCGGGACGGAGCTATGCATGAGTAACATGTAGTGCATTACTCCAGTGAACTGTACGTATTTTTGAAGCAACCGAAGCGTTCAACCGTTCAACTTTTTAATGATAGATAAAACTACAGTACAGTACTATAAACATTTAAATATATATTTAGCGTACGCACCACCATAAACAAAAACGTTTGGCTTTATGATAGAATTTAAAATATCAAACTATCAATCAAAATTCAAACTATGTCACTACGTATTAAATGTCAAATGTGGTAAATAACCGCAGCTAAAAGTGGAACTTCCACTGTGGAAGGTAATCTTTTGTCTATCCTGCATTTGCATTCGTATTTGTGAGTTGACAGGTTTCATTCCAAAAGAAGTACGGACATGGTAGTCCTAGTCGTAGTGATTGTGTAAAGTTGGTAAAATGTCGTATAACATGAATTCTTATAGTCGGCGCTTCTCCTAATAAACGGCTGATTATTTTAAAAACCTGACTTCGGGAATTTTTTCTCTTCACAATTTTTTTCTTCTTTTGATCCCACCTTCTCCTACCCCAGGAGGGTGTTTAAAGTTGAGTCTTCTTTTCTCCAGTTTTTAAATGGCATCACTGGTTGAAATTTGGTACATCAGTGAACTAAAGTCGGACTTGGATTGGTTGACCCCCGTGACACCCAGGGGGCGTCAAATGTTCTATTTTACTTTGGTTTCTTACTCGTTTCACCACATCTCTCTGAGATCATGGGGTCTCTTTCTGATTATTTGCCCTTGTCCATCATATGATACCAACGACGTTCGCTTTAATAGTAATTTGTATAAAATGTTTTTGTGTGAAGTGAATTAACCTGGTGAGAATATGGGTTATACGTACATTTCAAAATGCCCATGTTGATAGAATTTCAAAGAAATTCAATTTTATATGTACTACTATATTATAATATTCTATGCTAGTATGCAATGATCGTTATTTATTTTATAAATTCCACTAATTTAATGTAATACAAGCCATACTTCTTTAATAAGTACAATGAGCACGACTTATTTAAGCTCTTAACCAAACATAGTTTCAAACTTTAAAAATATGACAATTGGAGAAGTTGGTACTATCCATTGTGTACAATCTTACAATACTTCTAATTAGATGCCCTTCAAATGTATATATGTAAGTATGTAGGAATATATACGAATTGTGCTTAAAAGCGTCTGTTTCTAACAATCAGGTATTGTTATTCTTGAGAATCAACCTCATCAAGTGCAGCTATAAATAACTGGCCAAACTTAAATGCTCCAGCTACGATCACTTCCTCCCACCCTTTCATCTTATTTGCGCATTTTTGAAGATACTTGTGTATCTCTGTGAACTTTGACAGATCATAGCCACATTCACTCAGTACGACAAGGACAACAACTATCGAAAAGTCTGCAATCGTCAATTCTGCACCTGCAACGTAACCGTCCTTAAGAAAAATGTCAATGTTCCCCAGTGCTGCATCGAGTTTTTCTATCTTGTCCGGATCCAGTGGTACTTTCTGAAACAGTACTGGACTCTAATTACGGCAGGTGTGAGAATGAATAAAAAATGATGTCTTATCCGTATCCAAAACATATATTTATATTACAAAATTTTCAATATCTTACGTATGCTCCTATAAATCGTGGGTAAAATGTCGCTAGGTCAAAGCATAGTCTCATATCTACCACCGCCCGCTTATTAGGATCAATGGGATATTAATTCCAGTGACTCGTCGCCAGTCCCATATTTGTTCACAAGATACATTAAAATAGCTCGACTTTCTGTGATAACCAATCCATCGTCAACCAGGGTGGGAACTGTATGCTGTGGATTAATCTTTGAAACAACAGAATACAACGAATAAAAGTACGATTTCCTTAACTAGCTTATTTGGACATTCGAAAAATGTGGAACATATTATTATCCAAAATTAGTAATTTTAAATTACCAATGTCAGTCAACAACAATTAACATTGTCAACAGATAATAATAGATGTACCCCACTAACCTGAATGAAATCTTCCGTCAAATGTTCCCCTTCCAAAAGATTCACTTCTTTAATATTGATGGGGATGTCCAACTGTGTTGCGAGAAGACGAACCATCATGCATGGTGGACTTGGGGGAAATTGATACAGCTCAATAGGCATGGCTTAAAGATAATGTCTCCAGAAATACGTATATTAAGTAAAGTATATAATTTCTTCGTTTTTTACAAAAATCAATAACGCTCTTTCTTACATTCAACGTTATTAAACATATAGGCAGGTAAATCTGAGAGAATAAGCTTGTCGGCTATTCTGCAGTTTCTAGTTTGCGCGTTGTTTCTTTTCGTCCAGTGTTTTAGAACTGACAACGCTACACTATTTGGATTGGATCTACTCTGATGTTTAACGAACCAGACAATAGATAAGAATAACTTAAATGAAACATGCAGAACCCAGTTAATAATCCAATACAATAACGTACTAGGAAAAGACCATTAATTATTAACACGAACAGAAAAAAACGAAAAATGTAAATGGAGCAACATTTTTATCGACAAACACATTAGACCTACTCATATTTATGAAATCTAGCAGGAAAATTTTTCCCGTACTCAAAGGCATTTATGTCATATTCTTGTCGAGGTATGCCTATATTTGCCAAAAATTCCTGGTATTGATTTTTTTAAATTTCACTTACTTAGCTATCAACACACAAAAGTAGTAGTTTAGCAAACGAATGATATTTTCGTTATATATACACAATTAGGGCGTATGGAAAATATCAGAGCGGGGATCATTTTCAAGGTAATAAATGAAGAATTTTAAATGTGAGTCTGTGCATAGCTATTTGACATTTAATATTTTCCAAAGGTACGAAATTAGGTAACGGTTTTTTCCTATTAGAGAGAATACGGAGAAATAATGAAATAATCGTCGAGAGTCATTTTTGAAATTATGCTACGTCATATAAGAGTGCTATCAAAAATTAACGAAAAGTCGTCACAAAAGCTGTAAAACGAATAGAAATATGGAAATACTACCTAATTTATTTGTAAAATGTCATAATGGAAAGTTAAAAGACATTTGTTGTTTGTCTAACATACATACTTGAATACTTTCTTAAATCAGTTTTGTCAGGCAGAAAAAGGTTTATAATATTCGCAAAAGCTAAATAAGGAAAAGTTTAAAAAAGCAACATGGAGTGACAACATAACATGGACA
>JAHZNB010002758.1:6076-24975 GCA_027744295.1 Callyntrura guangdongensis | reverse complement strand
TACCCTTCCGTACCCTGCTCAAAATCTTCCGGAAATGTGTCCAACCATACATGCAGTGCATCCAGCATAGACCTGAAAATACATAACCTTGTATAAGTACGTTGTCCTTGAACTGTACGTAGCACTTATTACATTTTACAACCTAGTAAGTTATCCAAGGACATTGTACTTACTTTCTGACCATGTCCGACGTTGCACGTTTGTAAATGGACAGTATCTCACTAATGACCTGTGGTGCCGTAGCAAATGTTCGATATGTTGCCAAAAAGACGCTAAGGTGAGTAGCCTGGAAAAAGTTATCAAAATTTACATAAGAATGCATACACCTACATCATTGGGGCGAATAGAACAAAAATACTTTTACAGTAGGACAACACAAGTCATACCTGTACGTCAGTGTCGTCGTTGGCCACTGCTTCAACAACCTTTTCCAGTGAACCCGCTTTCAAAACTTTGATGCGGACGGTTTCCCACATAAGATGAGCGATTTCGCCTTGATTATCATCGTCTGCTGATTCTGTCATATCACCATTCTGTTTTTCTCCTGCACCACCCACCGCTGCTCCGCCGGCTAAGTTGTGGTTTCCACCAGCCTGCACAATTTGAACAATGGCGGAAGGTCGTTGGTAACGAACTTTCTTCAGATATATCCCCCATATTGCGTCCTTATCTTTCTCTTCCCCCCAAAACCGACAGTTATCCTGTGGATTAGTACAAATTATGGAAATTACCATCCAAATAATATAACTCACTGTTCCAACGAGAAGATAAAAGGCTTAGCAAGGCTCTTAGCATAGTTCAAAGGTGTCAATGCCACGAAAGGATACGACTAGTCTGAATGACTTTAACTTCAGAAACGTAAAAAACGTAACGTAAGTAATACCTTCTTCATGAGTACTGGTGGCGACCGTTTTTTGTGACACTCTTTCCTGTCGCTTTTCGTTTTTCTAAACAACGGAAAGCATTTAGTACTTGCACAACACTCACTCTGAAAAGTGTCATCATACACACTTCTTTTCTCTTTCTGTTGAGACGTTTGTAGAGGAAAATGCTGAGACTGTGAGAATGAACTCTTCTCTGACAACTGGATCCTACCAACATCATACCTTGTCGTTGGATCCTTTTCGTTACAACCATTCTCCTTTTTACTATTAACTACTCTTTCTGGCTGACTATATACATTTTTGACATCATCGTTATCGTCATCGTCATTAAAAGCAGCCGCATTCTTCTTTATACTTTCTTCAACTTTTGTTTGAAGATATAAAATCTGCTGCTGCGCTAGCGGTACTAACATAATATTGCTTTTTAATGATAGTTCACTGATATTTTTCTATTAAGTAACAGAATAGATGACACGACGAATTTTTGTTATTGACGCAATTTTTGTGCACGTTCACAAGTTAGGCGTCGTTGTCGGTCGTCGTCGTCGTTTTCAACGGAAAGATGATGGAACGATATTATTGCATTTGAATAGTAATTAACTTTTTCTGTAGCGCACACATTTCTATCAGTCTATTCATAAGTATAACGCTTGTGTGTGGTCTAAAGTCTAAAATATAAGGTATATACATATACAGATTCAATACACTTACACAAAGCTTTGTACATGTATGTCATCGCTTCTCTTCTCTTTACACATTATTTTGCTTTGCACTAGCAGGCCACGCAAACAAGTTGTTACGATTATTATTATTATTATTGTTATTATGTTTTGTCAATCTCGGCTTAGCTGAGCTTACTATTGTGTAAAGATATTTTGATGGCCATGAGCATTGAAAGAAGAAAACGACACAAAAACATGAGAATATTGTGAATCGGAAAAAAATGAGCCTCTTCTACACTTTGTCGTTGTAGTAGTAGCTTACGAGCATGTTGGATGATCCAACACATTTGTCATTTTTATATCTCTCGAAAACTAACTCACTCTTCAACCTTTTCAAACTGCAGAGATTATGCTGCTGAAAAATGTCATCAGCATGAAACAAAGTAATAAAAATGTAAATATGTCTACATAGTTGAATAACTACGTAAACTTGAATGGTGTGAGGAGACTGCTAAATATTTCCAATGGAAGTTTTTTTCTCTCTCGCTCAGGTCAGGTTACAACGTGGGCTGACTAGGTAATCAGTAATCGTTGACACGTCAAGAATTAGGATAACGGAAGAAGAAACACCGACAAATTTTATAAATAATATATTAATTGATCATCACGCCACGTATTAGTACTACTATTTGGATTTCTGGTTTTGTAATGACACCTTAAAATTCAATTGATTGTTTGCATGCGTTTCTCCTCCGCAAACAGAACAAACAAAAACAACAAAGCACACACAAACACGTTACAATAACACACGACCAGTGCAGTGTTGAGTGTGGAGATTGGTATCAACTTGTGTTGGGTGTAATGTATAATATAGTGCACAGTATGATTGTTTTTCCCTAAAGCTCTCTCGTGTCACAACTCACAATAACAAAAACTCAGTAAATTTACTCCCAAGAGCAGAAACTCTTTTTTTGTGACTCTTCCTTCCATGAGGACTTTTATTGAACTGTTAAAAGCCAAAAGCTGGACCCAAAAAAGGAAAATGAGAGACACTCATTCCTTTACTTTTGTGTCTTAATAAGCAGCTTGCTGGCTACGTCATATTACTTCTATATTTCAGTAATCCTATTTCAACACGGTGGTGGGCTTCCGTCTTCACAAAATATCCCTACAGAAAAGTTGCAATGCTATTTTTAAGTAACATGCGTTACTATACTGCGAGTTGTCTATGAATTGACAGGAGGAGGGCTAGCAATATTTACTTAATTGTCGCACTGTGTAGTTAGCAAAATGAAAATCATTTCCGCAGAAAAGATTGTTTCGCTTTGATGGACTTTAGTCAATTAAATTTCATTACAACAGGTCTAAAGTGAATCTTGTTTCCCCTAACGTGAATTTGCATGTTGTATGTGTAGGAAAATTTGTTTGCTAGCTCGACTGTGTGTGTGTGTATTAATACACTAAAATAATTTTAATGTACGTACGTTTCTCTCAACTCTAAATGTTCCACAATAATATGCATGTAAGCAAGCCGCTCTTAAAAGCAGGCAGTTTAGTGAAAAAGATCAGCCATTAAAATGAGTTCTTTTTGCTACTATAAACCTGAGCACCTTCCACACACATTCGTCGTCGTTCTCTCCGTTTTTATCTCCGTCTCACTTTGAGCATTCATTACACCAGCTACAATGCGCAATAATCTGCCTGCGTCGCCTAACAGAGAGCAAACCTATAAATATCACAGGGATTGATATCCTTTTCCAACAACTAATACTCGCAACTGTTTAACAAACTCATGTAGCAGAGCTTAGCTGCCTGCTCCTAATGATGAAATTGGAAACATCATAATTGCAAGTGAATAGCCAGGTTTGATAGTTCCACATCTAATTCCAAAATACATATATATATCTATCAACAACACGACTGACGCAGATAGCGCACAGAGCTTTTCTCCTCTCACAGCCAGGCTGCTGCCAGGTTTTACTAACATGATATTATAAATAAGCTCATGAGATCTCTGGATTTGCTGGCGACGACGGACACGATAGGTACATTTTTTCGTACCTATGTGCTAAATGTACTTGCACATTTAAATTTAAACATGGAATGGTAGATTATGCAAAAATGGTTACAAATTGTGTTGAAGTTTACATGCGTTTGCCATTTGAATATTTGTTTAAACTAAACATAGGATTCGTTTTCCAAACTTATTTTTTTTTCAATCTCAATCCCGTTTCATTTGTAAAGCTAATCTGGTGTGTGTGCACTAAATATAATGGTATTAAAGTTTTGTAGTTCAAACTCCACATGAAGCCTTAACTACATTAAAGTATAGTTTTTTATTGTAAGTTAGAGCATTTCACAGGACTTGACAAATTAACAAATAAATTTTATCCAATTAAACTCTGCGCGTAACTTTTGTATTCAGAACTTGAACAAACAGCAAAAATTGCTCAAACGTGCTGTGTCAACCAGCGTGGTTAATTTGAAGATGAGTACAATTGGGTATATTGTGTTATTATTAGAGCAATTGTACCAGATGGACACATAATATTATGTGTGTTTCAGGCAACTGTTTTACTTCACCAGCGGCGCCATGCCGAGTACCAGCGAGTTTATTAGCATAAGTCAACAGTCATTCATGACAGCAGTCTGAATTGCAGTTGAGGTCAAACTATACTAACCATGGCCATGTAACATGAACGTGAGTGAATACCTCAAACGAACTATGGGGTAAAGTCAAATTAATAAAAGCAGCAAATAGTCAGAGACAAGTGGATTTGATTGAGACCAACTACCAACAAGATACGTAGACTGCTAAATGAAATTTGATATATAATATGATAATGCCTATTAAACTTTATTTAAAAAAGTAACTGGAGTCAACACTTGTGCGACAAAGAATGCCATTAAGTCTATCGTCTATCTCTGTTTTTGCGCAGATCCCTCTTCTCAGAAAAGTGCTATTAAGCTTTATCGGTCGCCGGTAGGTATTCCGCTAATGTTTTTCTGTGACCAAACGACTCGAATAAAAGAATTCGTTTATATTATAAATTTTATAACAGCCTCTCTGGTTACCCCTATGACGTAGTTTGGTTTGTGACGCTAAACTGCAGCTGTGCTCAAAAGCTTATTTTTCTTAAATTCTTAAAAACTGTTCCGATGAGGTTGATGTTAATGTAAATATGGAGGTGTATACATACACGGTACTGCTTTGTTGATGCTCACTGGAAAAGGCTTGTTTTCCTGGGGCTCTCGATTTATTTCACAATATCGGTCGTTGAATAAGTTACCTAATAAAATTGTTTTGAGGCAAGCAACTCTCGTAAGCATTCGTAGAATAAATACATAAATCTGGAATAACACTTTTTCAGAGAAAAAAATTTGTTGTTCAAACAAACCAGAACGATCATACAATATTTTTCTTACTTTATCACAGTGTATTTGGAGTACGCAGAAAATGCTGCATTTTCAATTTTTATAATTAGCTTATCGTATCTTTGACCTTGTTCTCCAAGTTGATTTTGCTTTCTTCACTACTTCTGGAATCACAAAGTGACAGAACGTCGCAATGCAAAGAGTGTAAAGTCAAACTTTGCTTTTACATAAAAATGTTAAATATTTTTTACTCACTTGCTGGATGACATGTTATTACTATACCTAATACGTAAATACGTTTATTTTGATGATTAGTTTACAAAGTCGACAAAGTGACTAATAAGTTTAAATATTCACACATTGCACAAGGTTTTCAGCTTAATGTCAGTACACAGTGCAAGCAAAGCAATCAACTGATGCAAATATTGTCACATCATATAAAGTGACAAAATTACTGTATATAATTATTTTATATTTTAGTTTTAGTTTTATAAATTGTTACATAAATTACCAAAAAAACTATTAAACAGGAAAGTCGGTCATAGTCACAAAGAGCAATAAAAAATGAAATAAAATAACTACTTTGAATCACTGAACCATGTCTATCTCAGCATTACTAAAGGCAAACCTGGACCTGTGCTAAAAATATTACGTTTTTCATGGTTTTTGAACGTGAAATCGATGTCCTCAACTTGGAAAATACATTTGAGGAGTGAATGTCAAGGTTAAGGCAGTAAATTCAAATTAGTTCTTGGTCAAAAATGTGAAGCATGTTTAATGTTGCGAAAGTTTATTTGTCAGAGAGTGTTTAAGTACAAAATATCAAAGTAAAGTATGTACTGCTAGTAAAGTTGATGTGATAGGCAAGGACTGAATACAAGTTGTAAAGTGCAATATTCGCACTGTAAACGCCCGAGTTGTTGAAAGTGTTGATCTGTTCTTATTCATCTGTCCATCTTTCTTGTTGTTTGTTCATTTCATTTATGTTGCACGTGATTAAAGTGGCATGATATGAAATATAGAATAGTTCCTGAAATTTTGTCCATATCATCATGAACACAAATGCCGCTTTATGTGTATTTTTAAAATTCCTCGCACGTTTGTTGATATTTTTACGAAAATTATCAATGACATGAGAAAATTTAAATTCGTTTTTAAACTCCTCCCAGCAGGGCTAGTTACTTTGTCGTTTTCACAAGTTTTTCTAAACCTTTTTAAATACGGACTGACGAACTGAGCATTCATATAAGACAAAATGTACAGCTACTTATTCACACCAAGCGTATTCTAATGTTTCACATATTCATTAATTCCTTTGCATATCTTTCGTTATTTTCTTCAAACTACATCGGACTGACAAACTGAGCATTCATATAAGACAAAATGTACAGCTACTTATTCACACCAAGCGTATTCTAATGTTTCACATATTCATTAATTCCTTTGCATATCTTTCGTATTTTCTTTCGTATCTTTTCGTAAAATATGCCAATTTGCCTCGTGTCGTGTTTAAATTTAGAGCAGTAGCAGTTGTTGTGGCATGAAACTTCCCGATTTTCATGTATTCCGTCATGTAACTAACTCACTGATTGAATCAAACAATGAACCATTCATTTCTTCCTTCACTTCATTTATGTATATAGTTTTTACTGACATTCAAAGATCCTCTGTGAGAAAAATAATAACTGTGAATAACACAAAATGAAATTGGTCTTGTTGATGAGTCACCAGGAGCTGGATAAAAAGAATTGCAACAAAGACAGACGAGCTCAAGCTGTGTGTTTCTTAAGCCTATTTATTTAATTACGTTTGTTTGTTGACTTATATTAGGCACAAATTTAAGGTGCTTAATATTTCTGTAAACGCTAATTTACCACCCTTACCTATACCAGTAATGATTTTGTTCGGATGAGTCATACATAACGTCATACACGTACATAACACTAACACCACACAACTATCCGGCTTCTTTTTTCCGTCGCCATCATCAAAAATACACAAAAAGGTGCAGGGACTAAAATACTTTGTCCATTTGTACATTACATTTGTCCTTTAAGACTTTTTCTATACTTTTTTTATCGGTCTACAACAACGGTTTTCATTTAATACTTTCTGCTGGAAAAGAGCTTAAAAGAAATGGTAGCCAAAAGGCGATAGACAACAGTCGACAGGAGTGTTTACATGAAGGTCTAATATTTGTTGCAATACTCAATACTGGTATAAATGCAATTATAGAACATTATTATACTTATCTCATTTGCGACATGAAAACAGGGAGCCTGTGTTTCTGTTTATCTTATTCTTCCTATCGTGCTTGCCTGAAAATGTTTCGACACTACAGAGTCTGTAGTACAGACTATAACGAATTCACACAGTAGGGTTTTATTATTCAGATTTTTTCCAAATATACGGAGTCTAGTGTTTTCTGGTCATACACATGTGCATGCAAGAAATTGCCCATGATTCATAATAATAATACCTAAACAAAGGAATTACTGTCGTCCTTTGTCTTAAAATGTGAAAAACAAAAAATAATTGTTTTGCTACTAGATGCGTACAATGCAAGGCTTCTTAAGGTTTATTTTTCTCGCCCTGATTCATCAGTTGAAAGGAAACTTTTAATAGTCATACTAACACTTCCATAAGTTACATAAATAAAGTAGCCCAATATTGTAGCAATTGAATGAATGAACTTACCACAGGAGCATGGAAATTGTTCTGAAGGGTTTCATTGGACTCCTCTGCTGCTGGTTCCATTAAACCTCTCCAAATGCAAATGTCACGAAGAAGGCTGTATTTACTCTGCACTAAAATAAATTTCCTTTAAGCATAAACCAGCCAGCAGCCAGCAACACATTTAGAAACCCAACCACAAGCGCTGCGCATACCAGACACAATAAAGTTCACATTTCAACACGAGTATTTTTCAATTCAGTTTTGATGAAACACTCACTTTGTTCCACAATCCACATGCACAAAAAAGCACCACGTTTACATTTTATCATTCATTCATGATGATCACAACGTCGGGTATAAAAATTAATCTTCATAATGTATTCAAACCGTTTTTACTTTATATACACGTGTTGAATTTATCATGGAAAGTATTTTTCTGTCTTCTTATTTTCTGTCATCTCGTAACTGTTCAGAAGCACTAATCTTAAGCCTCCAACTCTGTGGTAAGACAGCCATGCTTTCCAACTTGGTTTTTGTTGTTCCCGAATGTAGTAATTCATTTGTGGTGCTGTTCAAGTTGAAAGCCAGGTTCCTAATATTTGTGTATAACGTCACGAATCCACAATTAAAAAAGATTTGTTTACGCTGGCCAAACAGTCAAATTGTGATCCGTAATAAAGGTGCTGTTTTAAGGAAGGGAAAAACAAGAAGAAATGTAATTACCAAACAAAATTAGAATTTCAACATGCAAAAACACATAATCAACAGTTAAATGTATCTTGAGAAATATTAGGAAATGATCATGATTAGAGACCACGGTATTCCGCGATCACTTTATTCTAGACATATAACTAGAGACAGCTCGACGTTTTTCTAACGCAACTTGTGCTCAATTTTGTACCGCAAAATTGGTATTCTGAATAATACAGTTAGGTATGTACGATTTCTAGCAATCTACTTATATGTATATCTGCTTGCAAATTATAATTTTTCAACAAGGAAACATCGTTTACAAACTCATGGGCTAAATGCTCATGATGAGTCAATAAGTCAGGGTTTCACGCTCCAACAAAATGACCGAAACATTGTAGTGAATTATTTATATATACCTAAACAATCAATTTTGCGTAAAATTTTACCTACTACTACGACAGTAATACACTTCTTTGTTTGACATGGATGACGATTTCATGATGATAAAGCTGATTAAGCCGTCATGGTCCTTGATTTCTCTTCTTCTGGATATTTATTATCACTCACAAAATATCTTTAGTATTCACACAGTTTTTTCCCCAAGGATCGGCAACTTCTCAATGACTAATAGAAAGTTATCGCATTTGTATATATGTTAATATATTTATATAGTATACCGGCCAATTCAGCCAACTCTTCATAAACTGCCCACAACGAATCTGAGAACAAAATAGAAAGGAGAAAACCTAATAGAGCTATTAACGTGTTTTATTTTTGTAACGTGTAATTAAGTATTGCGTAGGTAGAGTCGTTTTAATTAATTTGATTGAGAGCGGATGCCTAAATACCATTAATCTTTGCTATTTTGAACATCAGTTTTTTATGGCAATGTCACTTTAGCTATTGTCAATGCTGATACACTGCAATCAAATCATAATATTGTACATGTAGGTATTATATGGTAGAAGCATTTGCATTTCGTTATCGCAATTCGCAATGTGTTTATTTATTCTCGCTGTTGTATATAGTCAAGTATAGTTGGCAATGAATGAGAGTGACACTAAACTGCATTGATTACAAATGTTTTGAAGTCAACAGGTATTTAAAAAATCATTTTCGTATGCAAGCATAATAGAATGTACCACATAAAAACAACTTTTTTTTATTAATAACTAGGGTAAAATGCATTATAAAAGATTGGAGCTTGGTTGCAAGTAGTACGTAATACAAACAAGGTATTCTTATGTCAGGCAAGAAACAAGGGTTGAAAACGGCGTAACAAACAACCAATATGCTACAACAGTAACAATAATGAATGTAAAAGTTGAAAGCACAACAATTGAAGGAACATGACGTATTTAACACATTACTGCAAAGTGCGGCAGTGTATTGGACACTTGCAAAGTCGCAATGCAATGCATTTCACCGCAACTGTCATTCAGGAATACTAAACCACTTTTTTAAAAATATTTTTTATAAAGAGGATGTGTCAGGATATGTGTACAAACATGGCTCTATTAACGTGTGTGTCTCTTTCTACTGTAAAAGAAAATATAATAATATCAAAAGCAATTTAAAATACAAAGATACTACGTGTTTGTGTGTGTATGTGTTTATAACAGGTACGCATATCACATGTATTTGCATTAAAAGTAGGCTGTGAGGCCAGTGAGCCGAAGGGAATGCATAAATAATATTTTTATAAAGTGCAACACAAGACACATGATACTTTGAACGATAGGATAATAACTATGTGCATCTTTCTCTAGTCGTCTCTACAAATATGCGTACCTAATATGCGGCAGTCATTTGAAGTCCTAAAAAACCGGTGTGTCTTCAACACTTCAATATTATCATCATGCATATTATACCACTTGCGTTCTTGTGTATTTATATGGCAGGGTAAGCAAGCACCTTTTGCAATTGCAACAGCAGAGGCTGTACTGAATTACAATTTGCAACCAATTTATGTTATTTACAAGCCAAAAAATATTTACTATGAGAAAGACTGCGCTGGTAATTGAATGAATGATGACGGACTTAATGACTGAATGAGTTACAGGTTAGATTCCTAAAAAATTTCACTGGTTCCACCACACACTAGCAACGTGACAGCGCGAAAAGAAACAGCATTTAATTAGTTTGTAATGTCTACTTGTCTGATACAAGAAAAAAAATGCAAGAATGTGTTATGACAAGAATGTTGAAATCAAATATTTAATGCATGTATAATGTAAACACGATCCCTAAACGGCCTAAACGTTATGCTGTGGTGGATATATAGCTAAACGTACAAATAATTTCTTTTTTGGGTTTGATGGGGTAATAAAATACACCCTGCCAGCATCCGCGTTGTGTTGTTTTGTCTAATTTCATGTACAAATACTTGTTTATAAGTCTTGTAAATCTTTGCGATTTACTCTAAAAAGCAAATAATTTTTATACTGGCTACTGGCTACATCAAATGATGCTTTACACTACCTAATGAACGTGCCATAACTAAAACGGAAACGCAGTCTGGATTCTTTAGATATTATATTGCGTTTCTTAATCTTCATAACATCCGGTACATTGTACTTGTACCTAAAAACCTGGGAAAATACGCAACACAAGGCAGCTCGACACTCCAGCTCCCCGTAATAAATTGTTTACCTGTTGTGTCGTCGTTGCCTCTCTGGACCACATTGCGTCTGCCGCTACTTCTGCTGCTATAACACTGTCAATGAGTGAGAACTTGATAAAGTTCACACTGCATTGGGATGGCAATTATATACGTTTCGTTTCACTCACACAGGAAGCTCCAAGCGTTTATTATTATTATTATTATTATGCACCTGTCTGCCTATGCCGTTTGCTACTGTTACTTTTTTATTTGGCTCCATGCTTTTCTCTGGAATGCTGCCCGCTTCCTGTTTCTACATTACGTCCACTGCTCCACATGTACGATGATGGGAAAAACGATGATGATGCTGCTTGTAAGTACGTAGGGAAGATTACCTAGTCTCTGCTCGTTTTATCTTCCTACAGACATACAAATAATATTATGTACATGGAGAATTTTAACGTTCTAAATCTGTCTTTTACTCTATATATGACCAATTGAAACTGTCAACGCCCGTCATTTTTATGCTACATTTTTGCAGATATTGGCTTAATGTCAACCAAGAAACACTGCTAGATTTCATAAGCTACTGACGGAAATACTGTGATATATCTAATGCAGTATTGAGAATTAACATTAAATGAGCGCAGGTCATTTTAAATATCTCATTAGACACACTATACCCAATAGTCTTGTTGCAATTGGAAATAATTTGTCTGTCGAAAGGTCACCCCACAGCTAACTCAAACTATTAAAAGGTCAGAATACGATTATGTCCAGAAAGAGAAATCTTTCACTTTTATTCATATATTTGAAGGTAATGAATAAAAATTGTGACTTCATAATCTCGCATGAATTTATCTTCTATCTTTTATATACGAGTACGTTTTATATACTAAACCAATACTCACTTCCAGAAAAGTAAACATTTGGGAACACCGACTGAACCAATTACCTTATTATCTTGCTGATGATTTGATCCGCTTGTAAATATCTGCTATATATCACTTTTCAGGCCGAATCAAAGTAATATAAATCAGATCACTATATTATATTTTCATTGATCTGATTATATACAAATTGCCCGTGATCTCAATCACACTGTTCTTCGCTGTGCACACACACACACCATCACCAAATATTTATTGTACTATTCTCATTCACTACGAGAAAAGTATTTTTCATATTGTACCAATCGGCGCTAGCTGTACCGCACACTCTTATTTCCCATTAGTGCAACGGCGAACCTAAGCAAAAACGGATATTGCAACTGAACTCTCTACACAAACGGACACACACTAATTAAAAAGTATTTTACACCAACTGGCACGTTCATTCATTTAAAACTGTGAACTGATCACTTTTTTACGGGAAGATTTGTTGAGAGGGAGAGAGAAGAATATTTTACTTTAGCGAGACTATCAATACGCAAAACTATCTCCTCTTCATCATCAGCATCGTGTACACTCACCACACGGTATCCCTGCATAATAAAATAATGTGTAATACATTCTTCATTCACGTACGTACGTTACTACTGCGCACAGAGCGTCTTGAAAGGAGTAAAACAATAATAGAATCACAGACGAGAGAGAATAATAGTAATGTAAAAATTATCATCATCTCTCTGCGATTTTTCGAGTGTTCTCAGCTGTAAGAATTGACGTGCTTTTCAGCTACATTACGGTGATCATGAGAATCATAGAGCTGCATTACTGCTTGCTCTGTTGTTGGTAAAAAAAACGTAATCTAATGAGAAGGTATTCTCACATTTTGTAAGCACACAGGTAAATATTTATTAGAAATGATGCATATACACATGCTCACACAGCACACTATTATTTCTACACAAGATTATTCCTCTACTCGTGACAGTTACGCTTTCCATTGCCACCGAGCAGCAACCTACATATAAAACACTCTGTGTGTATATACATATATCACTGCAAGCAGAGTGTGTGTGTGCTACAGCTATATCGTGTGAGCTTCAGGGGATTTTTTGCTCACCTAATAACGTTGTACTGTACTCCCTTTATTTTTTGAAAACCTGTACTTGGCAATGCATATTGAAAACGCCTTCAACTTTGCCGTCATACCAAAATCCTCGTCGTCATCATGAGCAACATCCTCGTTTGCACTTTGCACACACTCTCAGGCTGTATAGTTTTTACCTGTACATTTCATTACCTACACGCGCAAATCAAGTTTAAAGGTACCTTTTCTCTTTGATACCTACTCTCTCTCTTACCTGATCGTTTGTGCAAGTCGCTAGAGAAGTGAAGGTAGGTACAGCGACAACAAATTTCAAAGAAAGGATGTTGTTACTATTTGTTGAGGATGCACGGCTTGAAGAAGGAGAAGGCACAGAGACGAGGAGATAAGTGCGTTGAGCTTTTTTGCTCTTTCAGCAGTGTAAAAGGTGTTTAATAAAAGGTCTCTATAGTTTAGGTTGTACTTTTGTTAGCGTGGCTGTTATAGTAAATTTGAAACTGATTATATGTGTGAGTGAGAATCTTCTTGGCTTATGTGGTTGACTGAACCTTTTTACCGTATAGTGTGCAGTACCGTGATATTAATATTATTTCAAAAAACGGTACAGATCAAACACTGTAATACAATAGGGGTGCGTGCATGCTTGATGGAATGCTTGCAAAGAAAGATAGCGTTTTTTGGGGGGAGGCTGAGAATTTCAGAGTACTACAAGACTCCCAAGACAGTCATGTAAGACAAGGGTAAATAAACCTTATTTCGTGTAAACGCATCCCTCTGAGGTGTATAACTAGTAATAATGTAAAAGTAGCGTAATAATAATAATGATGTATGAATATATATGAGTGTGAGTAAAAAGTACGCAATTATTATGATTATCAGAGATAGTGTTGTGGCGAGAGTGAAAGATGGTGGATTAAATTACAAGTAAAGAACGTGCACTCGTGAACGCATAAAAAGCGTAATTTGAAGCATAAAAACGACAAGTTCCTAGAGCAATGATGTCTGATAGGGAGATTTAAAAGGAAAAAAATGGAGTATGTTGTACATTTTTGTTCGCTTGGCAGGTGAAGGTTGCTTGATAGCGATGTATATCCCAGAAAGTACAAAACCTCAATCTGCAGACTGTTCTGTACATCATGAAAGCGTAATGTATGCAGATGAAATATCAACTTGTAAGTAAAATGTAATCTTTTTGTAGGCTGATGACATGTGGAATGTTTAAAGAGCAGTGTACTAAGAGAGAAGGAAACATGAAATAAATGTCTTTGAAATTGATGAATTGTATGCATGAAAGCTGCTTGTTTTGATACCTTTAGTATAGGTGCGTATATATGTACCCACTTGTTGCCTGAGAGGGAAAAGAGATTTAATATTATTGAGATGAGAGTTTGCAAAACTTTAAATTCCGACGTGAAAGATTGATATGACTTCCCTGTTTTTTTTCTGAAAGTCCTTGAAAAGAAAAGAGTGCATATTCTGAGTAATTTGTAAACAGAGTTTTCGCTGCAGTGCAGTCCTAGAATAGAATTAGTTTTGTCGCATACGCAGGGAACTTGTTGAGAATAATATTCTACATTGTATGTGTGAATGAATGTACATGCATTTATACAATTCCAAAATCTGGAATATAAAGTTGGGGGATTGTAAGACGAGTCCTTGATTCTCGTTAGCTATAAATCAAGGAATGTTAGTTTACGGCAATTTAGTAAATACATGCCAGGAGCACCAGAGGCTCGCTCCGCCAAAGATTTGCTAGTGTTGTAAAATGAAAAAAAATCATTTAAAATTCCAAATATGATAATGGATGACACGATTAAATAACTTACAAACAGATTTAATCGAACAGAGACTTTTATTGCTTCTGTTTGACAATATGCACGTTATCAGTTCTTTTGAAATTCACAACAAAGTTTGTTAGAACAGTATAAACAAAATTATGGAAATCTACTACTATCCAATATTAGAAAAATGAAAATTAAATTAACATTAAAATCGTGTGTAAAGATTCGTTTACTTTTTCCGATTTTTTCCAGAAGAGGGTTCAAGGTCAGATTTATCGGCCGTAGCCTCCACCACCTCCACCATATCCTACACATAAACGGCAAATAATGTAAATTTTATATTTATTTTTTCCATTCACCATTAATGAAACTATTTTTACAGCAGTTTTGTAGACATTACCGCCGCCGCCGTACGCGTACTTTCCATAGCCTATGAATTCAACAAATTTAACTTGTGTACTCGCAGAAATAATTATAATAAATTAAATCAACATTTTATAAGATTTACCCGCTCCTCCGCCTCCTCCGTAGCCATATCCTAATAAATAAGTAATTTCTGTATTATCAAAAGTCTTGTAAGCAACTGTAAATTCAGACTTCAAAAAATCTTACCTCCCCCATACCCGCCTCCTCCATGACCTGTAAATATAATTTTTAATTTTTATAAAAAAAAAACAAAAAAAACAACAAATAAACTGCAAAGATAAGTTACATGAAACTTAGGATGAGATATAATACGTACCTCCCCCGTATCCACCTTTATACCCATAACCTATGAATAATTATTAAATAAAAATAATAACAGTTTGTACTTGTATACGTTATGGTTATATATTTGGGATTCTTACCGCCACCTTTACCGTATCCCCCTCCACCATAACCACCTCCGCCGTATCCATAGGTTGCTACTGCTATTTTAAAAATAGCAAAAATAGCAAAAATTACCTAAAATGTTCAATAATTTTGATGTTGTTATTTCTTACTGATAATGGTGGTATACTAAATGAAACAAAGACCGAGCTTTTTCTAAAATGACAGTAACTTACAATATAGGAACGCAGCATAGTTTCTGAAAAAATAACAGATTTAAGTTCGTATCGGTTGCGTTTTTCACGACACTGAACGACATTCTACAAATTTTCCCTTTATATATCTTCACCAAATCCGTGATCTTGAAATGAAAACTACTGGAAATTGGACAGGAAGACACGGATTTTATATGCATGAATGAACATTAAGTTGTCGAAAAACAGCTCTTTAGATACGGGTCATGATGCCCCATGAACGATTCTTGGCTAAAACCATAATGATGCTTTTGGAAAATGATGTACATATGTTTTTAGGTAGCGCACGCACGGCTTTATTTAGTATTTTAGTTTATATAAATTTATGGAATATTTGCATTTTAGGGTGATCAAGACTGTATTGAAATAAGTGATAAAGAAGTTACAATAATTTGATTAACTTAACAAAATTTTTATAAATGACAATAACCGGCAATATATTTTCAGATCACAGATCCTATGAACAAACTCATTACTAACTAAGTATTAATTTTCAATATAAATAGACTAAATATTTATTTCTTAATGTTAATACTCTAAGTGGTCTGTAACTCATCCTCTACAATAGGTACACTTTGCCAAATACCACGCCATGAAGTCACAAAATATACACAAGTTTCTACAAACTAACCTTTACAAAAATCAATCACACAAACTATTCCTTTAACAAATTTATTACTTGGGCGAAATCTGACGACAGGTACTTGCTTCATTGAAAATGTTAATACTTCAGCGCAAAAATCAAGGACATTCATAGAAAAACAACCACTATAAAGTTACTTTTATGGATTAAAATTCCAATGCTTTTGACAACCTAGGATTAAGATAGTTATAATTTACAATTCGCCCCATATGCATACATGGGGACGTTATGTAATGGTAATCGGTTGAAAAGGCATTCATGGTGCGTTTCATGCTTGAATCTCGTTCATCTGTAACGACTACAAAATGTAATGAAGCGTGTTGCACAACTAATTACTTTACGCATTTCAAATATTCAGTCGAGATCATGACTAGCTTCGCGTCGTTTCTCCAGGAGAACTTCTTCATCGTCATCGGTTTCTTCTTCATTTGGATCAAACAGAACAATTTCTTTCAAAGTTTTCTTTTTAGGCTTATATCCTCGCTTTACTGCGCCTTCGGTAAGGCCGGATTCTGTCATCCTGTAAAACAATGTAAAAATAAAAACATAAATCTTTGTACGTTTGTTGTGTCCTTTTGAACAACCAACAATTGCACTCACGGAACATCCATCTCTTCATCCTCAGAGTCACGAGCTAATTCCAAGTATGGGTTGTTGGCAGCAGGTCTAAATTTATAGCCAGTTAGAACAAAAAAGATGAAAGTTGTCATCTCACGAAACATGTCATCTAACCATTCATACTGGAACGGTACCGTTATCTAAAACAAAATTCATGTTATTAGCTTAAATAAAATAAAAATTAACAATAGAAACAATCACAAATTTCTTTTCATGCTAACCTTAAGAAGCATTTGAACAATTATCCTAGTAAAATAAATATAGCACACTACTATTATATAGAAGTGTCTAAATAGTTTAAGTTTTCTTAAATTCGAAGCTGCTTTGCCATCAGTTTGAGACGCCTCCTGTAAATGTCGAATGGACCTGCACAAAACAATTGTTTCCTTAAAGATTTATAAAACAAGTGAAAAATGATTAATGTTAAATACCTAATAGTTTGCTTACCACACAACTGGGAACAGTATTGCACAACAACACAGTAAGTCCACAGAAATGAAAATCACTTGCCACGTTGTATGAACAACTTCTCCTTCCTCAGATTCTTCGATGATTATTTGAGCTACATTTGCTAGAACCTACAATGGTGATGCATGTATAAACAATACATTTACAAAAAATATAGGACCACAAGACAAAATAAAAATTGCAACTATTGTTAGCTCTAAAGGAATTGTACACGTTTACAATACGGTAATGTCCAATCATAGATGAAAATGAAAAAAACTCTGTCAATAGATGTTCATACAAATGAGCAATGTAGTACAGCACTGCCCAACCCTCAACGTGGGCACCTTGTGTTTGAATGAAATGATAATTCATTGAATGGAAAAACAACGATAAACTTTTCACAAAGACCAATGCTCCCATGAGGTAATGTATTTTAAAAACTGCAACTCCATTCTCCCTCCTAAATATAAAATCAAATTTTTACATAAAACTTTGTAATATGATCGCTATAAGCTTAAAGTATTCAAAACTCCAACCTGCTCTTTTTTAAAATAAACATCCAAAAGCATCCAGCCATAAAAAATAGGACTGACATCATGAAGTAAAGTGCTGGAAGAGGCATCTCACCAGCCGATAAATAATTCTTATTTACGTTTTCTTCCACAAGGCTAATCTGCGGAAACAACAAACAATTTTTTTTACTACACTGCTTTCTAAACACGACTAAATGATATTCAACTTGGATAAATAATTACTTACATTTAACGTCACACGACTATCGTAATCTCCTGCACAATTGTGAAAATACAAATTGTATAGCCCTTCACAGTTTTCTCCAGCAATATACACCACAAACTAAGAAGTATATTATACAAACACATCATTTATTAACTCTGATACAAAATTGCACATATCTGTCAAAGATTAACCCAATTTGGTGTCACTTACTGTGAAGGAATACGAGATTATGCCGCTAGGTAATACAGTTGAGTTTAGTGGGATGTTAACACCGGTACAAGTGATACCAGGGTCAGTAAATGGGACTTTTTGGGAAATGTCATCAGCATCAGTTTCTTCAGATGATAAAAGAGGTTGTGGTAGACCGTCTGACTGTTGTCCCTCTAATTTTTCGTTGATTCCATTATTCCTTACTGGTTGCTTTTCTCCAGCAATAAAGTTTTGTTTTTCCGCAACTTTGATTTCTTCAGCTGTAGTTTTTTGTGGAACAAGAACATCGTCTGGTTGTACTAATGGACTTTTTGATTGTACAGCAGCATCTCCTCCATCTTTCATAATAGGAAGTGCATTATTCAAATTTCCCACATTAGCCTTCTTTAACGTGGAACTTAAGTCTTCCAGTTCAGCTAAATAAAAGTAAATAAGTTCACATTAATCAATAATGATAGACACTGACATACTATATAATACACAAAATACAAAGCTTGTAACAACACAACGA
>JAHZNB010002757.1:0-10891 GCA_027744295.1 Callyntrura guangdongensis | reverse complement strand
ATTAAAATTTACATTTATTTAAAAGGATTGAGATTTACTCTGAAAGAAATCCAACACCCACCCCCCTAATATTTTTTGTGTATTCCCCCTTCTCACAAAAGAATTGGACCAGCAGGGCTGCCAAAAGAAAATACTGAAAAAGGTAACAACAGCAGCAGCGTCTTCACAAATAAAATCAGTGGCCTGCCTGTCGTACCACATATTGCTCATTTTTGGAGAATCACGATGAAGAAACGTTTGAAATATACGCACACTGACAACGAATATTTAGATGACGACTACAGAAAAAAATATGAGAAATGACGGTGAAGGTTTAAGGTCAACCCCTCTTCTAACTTTGAAACAGTCTTTTGCCGCGCAGTAGAAAAATGTTGCTGATTATTGAGCACAATGTAGTAAGTTTACTACAACTGCTTATGCAAAACAATTTGCTCTATTGCTCTCTTTGTACTTTGTACATTGTAATTCGTAATTTAGTGCGGGAGGGATTCAAAAAAGTACACAATGGGCTGCTTATTACACGAAGGATTAGTACTACACAGCATAAGTAGTAGTTTAGTAATAGGAGCACCAGTGCTTTTCTACTCCCAAATACCCAGAAGTCCTTCTCATGTGGAGTCCTTTTAAAGGTGAAACCATTACCATTTTAATCCATACATCTGCTACTGCTACTAACACACACACAAACACGATTACCTCTTGACTGCGCTTCATCGATCATCAAAATGAGTTGATTTTTTTTCCCCTGGTTCAAGTTCAATATTCTAATTTTCCCCTTTGCTCTTCACCCTCGTCATCGTCGTCAATAATTTTACTGATTCTGCTGACTTTGCATCATCATCGTCCTCATCATCAGCTTCATCTTCAAGTAAAATGGGTTTAATGCCTTGCTGGTTTCTTTAAACTATCTCTACCTGTGTGTGAGAGTTTGTACGTTTGAAAGAGTAAATTACCATCACCAGGCCATGCGATCATGCAAATTACGACGGCCAATAAGCAGTGTAGGTACTCATCCGTACCCCAACGTCGTAGTCGTCATTATTTCATTCACAGTAGCAAAAGAGTAGTCAAGACTTGTTTTCCTCTCATAATTGCTCAAAGTCATGCATCAATATGATTATTATTATTATTATTATTATTGCTTCTGTTGCTGATCTGCGACTACTTCTCTAGTAGCGTAACGTAATAATATTTACAACAGCTAGGCCGAGCCACACTACAACTATTACCGCTACTAGCTCGGCTGCTGCAGCTACTTTTATTATTAAATAGACGGATAATGACGATCATGATGAACCAGGATCTGATCTTTTCTTCTGAGTTACTACCACACGACGGATCATCATCATCGTCGTCGTCATCTCGTCGTCGATGTTGTCTTCGTCGTGATCCTGAAGAAGAAGAGATGACGATGATGATGATGATCATCATCATCATAATCCTCCTCCGACTAAGAAACAATCATAACTCAAAGAATGGTGTGCAGGCATGCAGCCGGTTAGTTGGGTTCTCCTTGTGCAGAGAGGTATGCCGTGGTGATGATATTGTCCGCAGAGGCAGACGAAACAGACACGATGATATTACGCAGCATTATTAAATATTCAAGGAAGGCAGCCAATAACCGTCCATAATAAGGAAAGGGCTAATTAGCTGGGATTTTTTTCTAAATACATAATTTAACCTAGTGACACCTGAAGAGAAGAAGATCATTGTAGTGAAGAGGAGGAACAATCAATGCCGTACATGGACGATGGAGGGAAAGGGGAGAAAATATAGACAGACAGGAACAGCCAGCAGCAACAGTAGTGTATTTGCGGCTTCAAAATGGAGGAAATGGTCAAGACAGGTTTTACAGCACACACATGTCATGTGTATAAATAATTCTGTCGGTTTGATGTATTCTTTCGGGTTTATATTGTTTAGCGTTTAATTTGGATACGAAAATATTGCTGCGCGTATATTTAAAATGGGCTTTTTACATGGACCGACCAGAGGGGGGATAGGGAAAATGAATACATTTTTTATTTTTGTTGTATTGCCGCTGCTGACGACGCTGACACTTTAATACGAAGATGAGCATGGTGATTATGATTAATTACCGATAATTTATCAACTTCATCATCACTCATTGCACAGCACCACTCGGAGTAGTCTCCGTCAAAATAATATGTTCTCCGCTTCATGTGTACCTCTGCGTGTGTACAAAAAAAACCGCTGTGAGGGTGAGCAGTAGTGAGCACAACAACCTACCACCGCGGGGAACAATGAAGAAGATAAAAATATCGCTGATTTTAGATTCGATTTTTAGAAAAGATATATTCGAGCAACTTTCCTAGTAATTAGCAGTAATTAGTGTAAGTAAACAGTATTAATACTTCTCTACCTATTTATTATCGAAATATGCATCATCATTCTCCGTTACGTGTCGGCATGCAAGTATATTTTTTATGTAAGATAACCCCAATAAAATATAGGAGTGAGTTTCTACTACGTTGTTGCAATAATTTACTCGTCATTGTAAAAGAAAATACAGCAACGACAAGGACAACAACACAAAAGAGGTACAAAAATAAACATCATTTAAAAAAAATGCTACCTCTCTGCCGCCACCACCGCCGCTTGCTACTGCTTTTGACACCGTGATGAGTTTTTTGGCGTGTTTTCAAAAAGAAAAATTGAAAAGTGAGAAAAGCCCTCACATTAGTTTTTTCATGAGAGAGAGAGAGATAGAGAGAGCTATCTCTTTTGAGAGACATTGACAGTCACGAAAACCGCTACTTACAACAAATTACATCCCCAGAGATATATTATTGTATCGTGTGGTGGTACTGGTACATCACTTCATAAGGATAAGTGAATGGGCGCATAAATAAACAAAAACAATCCCGAACTACTTGTACAAACTGACATTTGGTCAAACTTTCTGCTACATACATATGTACCCAGTAATGTACACTGAAAAGTTGGTACAATAAAAATACTGTGTTTTACAAACACTCATGCAGGTAAACAAATAAACTTTGAAAAGTTGCAAACGCACATTAGTTTTTGCTATAATGAGCCTATTATGCAGAGCCGTGCTGATACAAACTTATAATCAATCAATCAGTCAGAGAGTCTGCCACTATTTTTATGAACATGATTTCATCTCTTCTCCGATTAAACTATAACGTAACGCGACCATTGCATGGGCTGGTTATTGTACTGCAGCAGATAAGGTAATAATAATGAACGTTATACCGGTATATATCGTTTGAGTTGCGTTTGTATAAAAAGGAGGTAAGAGGTATATGCATAAAATCAAGGTATACGCACATGCAAATAACCAGCTATATTTATAAATCGCCAAAAAATATATATGCCAGTGTAAAAAAGGTGATTTGATGGGTGCTTGCTTGCTTACGTGAGAGCAGAGGGTATAATGTGCAATAACTTACGAGAAGGAATTGAGGAAACCGGTTGAGGTTATCATTGGTTGAAATGAACAGGCATGCCAAGCAGCCCAGTGGATGTCGAAGAGAGAGAAAGGCATAGAGATGTTGAGATTCAACGTCACCAGCCAAAATAGTTAAGAAATAGTATATGAGCACTGCGTAGAGATTGCTAGTATAGTAAATCGTCTGTGGGTTGGTTTGATAGGCAACAGGAATGGAGAACCAAAGCATTGCTAAAGTAGAGATGATAATACTATGCAAGCGCGCACTCGCAATGCATTGTGGCTGGTATGCGAGTAGTTGAATAGGTAAGAGCTACGTGTGCTCTGTTCTTCACCAAGCAAAACGAAATTTACAACTGTTGATAAGATAATAATAATTGGCGTATTTACGTACACGCAATGGCAATACCATACACCATTTAAGCTCGCAAGACGACCACAGTAGTAGTAGCACCAGTATTCGTTTTGAGGTAAGTCACAAAGTAGAAGTTAACAAGAATCGGTAAGAATTAATTAGCAGACCGAACAAGCATCATCGTCAATCGCCATCATCATCATCACTGATGACAATGGTAAAGCTAAAGCCGGAAAGAAATTCAGATTTCTCCAAGATGACGGTGGCAATTCTTGTTGTGTAGTGACATTTTTATGACAAGACATGACCAAACCCAATCTAAACTTAATTGGCTTTGTCTTGCTAACTGTCCATCACTTTTTTTATTTTTAGGTGCCTGGTGCCTCCCACATACCTTACACCTCGTTCTTAACTGCATAATAATAATAATACAAAACCATGCATAAAACTGCTTTGTGAAAAGTAATAATAATTACAGGTGTTGTGGTGGTAGGGGCAGTAGCAGGAATCTCCTGCGGTGTTTTCTTCCCTATTATTTGTTTTGTCGCCATCAAATCTCCTTTCATTTCCTCTTTTGCCGCATTCCTCGGCATCCGCAGAAATCACACGATACACACCACACAACCCATCTGCCTCATCAACTCACTGAAAGAAGTCGCCGCGATAAAGTAATTATTTTCAATTACATTTTTCTTTAAAAAATATAAATCACAACAATTTATTGTGCCAATTCATTCAAATTTTTTTCTCTGCTTATTGTGTACACATCTCTGTCTCTCCGGTGTCGACTCGGCTAATTGACACGAAATCTAATCTTCCCCCGTCCTCCCCCTTTCTCTATCTTTTTCCAACAAATTATTTTTTCCTTAACAAATCTCCTGTCTTCTGTGAACTTGTTTCTAATTTCTCAGCCAACACAGTAGTCACAACAGCTTCTCTATAATAATAAAGACAACAGGTACTGTTGCCCCTGCCGCGGGCAAGAGACAAATTATAACGGTGACAAGGCAATATCTTCTTTATTGTAATTAATTGTCATTGGAAAAGGGCATCTAGGTAATCAGTTTCAAAATAAAAAAAACAATGACACACAGCCATGTCTAGAGGGTAACTCTATTTTTTAAAAAAAGTCAAGTTTACACATATCGCCGTTATATCGCCCTGCGTGATATCCACTTACTACTGTGTGCTCCCAATCCAATGGTCTGTCATCGTGTCCACCGTTTTTTGTCATAAAAAATAAAAATATCTTCAGAAGGTAAATTGCAATACTTTGTATACGAGCTTCCTCCCACGCCATCACACCACCCCCGTCCTTTATGAAGAGACATCTCTCTCATATTTACTTTATCTTCTTGATTCATTGCCACATTTGGCATTGTTATCTCTCCGCAATTTTTCTCCCCGATATGGATCCTGCTGACTGCTAACTCAAATTGTTGATTTGATAACTCTAGCAAATAATGCTGTCGCACCAATTTCTACCATCAGCCAATCTCATGATGATACATAACAGCCAGACAAAGAAAAAAACGTGAATGGCTGCAATATTTACCTACTTTTTTGGGGTCTCTAGACTCTCAACTTGGACGTGTTGATTAAGTGTAGGTACCTGACGACAACCTTGCTTCATTGTATTGGCCGTTATTACTACTGCTATCATTATAATTTACAATTTGACAGAATTATTGTTATTATTATTACTATTACTACCTATTTACCTTTCTCTGCTCTTGTTTGCCATAATCCACGCAAAATTACCATAAAATTACCGCAAATTTCAAAATATGAAATTGACTTCTGTCTCAGTTAAACCTAATCAATCAATCTTCAACCTCATCAAAGTAGTTTCCTCTTAATATGTCACGTCGTTACTGGTCGTTCCACGTCGTCACCCTCTGTGCGCACATTACATTGCTTGATCATTTTTTGAGCACAAATAATAACAATAATAATCCTGTGCCCATTTGCATACTAACATGTAACCTATATAATGACAGGTTTTAGTATTCTCGTGTAGTAATAACTCATATAGCCACTTATTTTCTCGTAAAAGAAAAAGGGTGCTACTGTGCCACCCAAGAAGATTTCTTTAAAAGACAATCAAATTCAAACTCACAAAGAAGAGAGAAAACAAACAATGAAAAACTTTACATGTATTTTATTTAAGCATGCTCACTAGATAAATCATACATTTTATCACAAACAAAATAACCACACTTACTACAGCAATACTCACGTTTTAAAGCACTTTTTATGCAAATGATCTCATTTTCTGACGAGAGGACGACCATAAAGATGACTATCGCATTTTACGAAGCCGAGGAGACACTCTGCGGCACATGCGTGACAATTTTGTGTACCTACCTGCTTGTTTCTCTCCCGAGCATAAAATAATGAGCTTCTCATAATTCAGTCATTTGACTACATTATCACATATTAAATTAAAAAACATTCTTCAAGGTAAACAGAGTACCTACACCACATTTTTCCTTTGTGGTTTTATTCGCTGGTATGACGAAAAAAAAGTCTTGCAAATGAATTAAGGAATTTACAAGTTTAAGGAATTTACAAGCAATTTCCGGTGGAGACGTCAATTAACCCAGGATTTTTTAAAAGAATGACTGTATATCTAACTTTGTATACATCGTGTAATTCTCTTGTTTTTGCTATTGTCTTTTTTATGTTGCATCCCCGGGCATGACCAGTTGTGTTCAAGTGCACATTTTTATTATTTCAGTGTACAGTATTATGAGCCCCTGTGTATTTAAGTACTCACAAAGAGAGAGGTAACAAAATTAAGCCATTGACCATCTTAAGTGAACACACGCAACAAACGTCAGAGGGGCTTAACACGAGATAAGGACCTGGATACAGGTACACATATTAACAATGATTAATTCCGTCGTTTTCAGTCATTTTTTAATGATGTGTTAATATTGTTAAACAACTTTCCAACGTAATTTCTCAGCAGGATACACCCTGTTTGTGCACTGGGACGACATGAGAAAAAGGAGANCGTTTTCAGTCATTTTTTAATGATGTGTTAATATTGTTAAACAACTTTCCAACGTAATTTCTCAGCAGGATACACCCTGTTTGTGCACTGGGACGACATGAGAAAAAGGAGAGAGAAAAATAAAGAAGTGCACATAGAAAAAAAACGGCAGGAGAGAGACGTTAATTGTTTGAGAGAGAATTTCGTGCACGACATTTCCTCAACTTCCACATCACCACACTCCATCGCACAAGTACCAGCATGATCATCCTCAGAAAGACAAACGATACAAGTTTTACAAGATGGAGAAGGAAAAAAATTCAAAAATTAAATCCGTTTAAAGAAAATATAACACACAAAGTAAGCCTGTCTTTATGAGAAACTAAAAAAATCAACACGGTTCAAGCACAAGAAGCAACGAACAATCTTATAAAAACAATGTGTACAACGACAACAATTACAATGCTACATATGCCCACATTTTTTACCGTTTTTTTCATTCTTCTGTTACCACATTCATATCATTAATTGACGGGACATGTCAAAACTGAAAAAATGGGAGATGAACTGTTCAACAACCACAGAGACAAAAACGACAATTGGCAGTGACGACGATGATGGTGATGGCGATAATGATTTACCTGCATGAGTGCCTATTACCATGTTCGTACTCAGTATTATATTTATTTATATATTGCAGGAGGTACCTGTAAATTGCATTGAACTGTCTGAATGTAGGTACTTAAATAACGTTAGCTCACTCTTTTGTTCCTCTTTGTGCACTAAACGGAGGAACAACAGCAATCATGCAACAGGTAGTAAAACAAGAGCGCTTTACATTTATTGTTATTATTTTTATTTTTGAGTTCACTTTTTTCCACGTCAGTTGTGGTGTGGGTTGCAGTAATGTAGATGGTGATGATGATGCTCGCTGGCAGAATGATAGTTGGTAATGAGTCGAGGATGAAAAGAAAAAGGAGGATTTTATGAATCTCTTTGTAAATTAGGTATGCATCATCATCATCATCATCATTGCCATCATTTAGATCAAAATCAATCCTCAAAGAAATGCAGCAAGAGCAGCAGCAGTTCCCCAACAAAAATTGTCTGTTATGCGGTAACAAGTTAACATAGGCATTTACCTATGTACATATTTTATTATGCATGTACCACAATCAAATTGCATTGTCCTTGACTTGGATTTTCTCCTCTCTTCAACTTGTTTTTTTTTATACGTTTTTCTCTTTTAATTAGCTGACTGCTTTTACATCTTATCCAACAAAAGCCACGTAAAAGAGTTGTTGCAGTCGTTGTTACATTGTTGCGGTGCTGCATCTTCCACAAAAACTGCCGCACGGTCGTCTATTCAGCAAGACAGTATCTCAAAAAAAAAAGACACACAGAGAGAAAACCAGTGGCAATCAAGATAAAAATGTTATTTTCATTAAATTAGGAGAATCTCCATTATTATTATTACACAAGGTTATTTTATTCTTTTACTGCTGCTGCACTGCACACCAGCCTGATGGTGCATTCTTACGCTTTTTTTTACCCTGCTTTCACAGCAGGTGAGCCTAATGCTCGTCTTCTCCGTTTTCTTGTATCCTTTTTTTCTCAGGACAATTAACGCATGGACTATTTCGACTGTGTAATTGTAGCTATTATTTTTATTATTACGACAACACTCTACAGGCTATTGTTGCAAAGGCGGTTTTGTGTTCCGTGTTTGTCTGTTTGTGTGAATGGGACTACTACTACTGCCAAAGCTCTAAACCCCGTTACTTTTTGTAAAAGGTAATGTCCTGGTTCGTTTATCATCATCCTCACATCTTTTTCTATCTACTATTGTGACCAATTACAACTCTATTTTCCTCTTTGCAATAACCCTAACCTTAGGGAGTACAAAAGCGTTACACGAGAGGTGATACAAAATGATTGAATTTGTTTACAACCTTGTCAATAGCCTATTTACGTAGGTATTAAATGCGCCATAAAAATGCACCTTGAGATGATATCCAATGTGATGTTGTCGCTGTTTTTGCACCGCCGCTCATTTTACCTTTCCTTTTTTGAAAAAAGTTGAATTCACAATGGGCTATTTATTTTATAGACCAAGAGCATGTATGTAGGTATGTGAGTGTGTTACGTGTGTACATTTTTTAGAATTTAATTACTATTTGTTCCGTCCATTAGAGAGTACCTACCTGAACCAGAGAAAAAAGCGCTTGTGTGTTGACACAAGTGGTGTAATCAATAAGGTGATTAAAGACGGTGTTAAATTGTAAAACTCTTTTGTGGCGGGATCCTACGCAAAGGTATGCGATGATGTTGATGATGTTGATGGTGTATTAATAGCAAGGTAACTAACCGGTTCGATCTCCCCCTCTCCGACTGTCATTAACAGCAGGTAAAGAACAAAGTTAATTATAACATAAAATATGTATGCAAATGGACATAATACAAATAAATAGAAAATAGATAAGAGCCCATCATCATTGTCAATACAACCCGCAGCAAGTTTTCTATTACAGCCGGTAATGGAAATTCAAGTGGGGAGAAGAGGGAGTCAAGTAAAAAAGGAAATTACTCAGAAAGATGACGCCCCTTCTATTTAATTTTCTCAAGTTAATTAATTAATTAGTTTTCTATTTATGGAAGTGTACACACACAAAGCCTAGCCAAAAGAGAGCTCTAAAGTCGGTGGGTCTCGACACCTACCTATCTCTACCTACTCACTAAAGAGTGTATGTGTTACACAAAAGCCGAGTTTGAAACTTGAGGAAGGGAGAGAGAGGTCACGAACGAAACCTGTCATCATCATGACGAGAATGACACAGTTCTCATATCTACATTTTCACCTTTTCTTTTTTCGGATCATTATGCATAACAGGTAGGTATCACCGTATAAGACGTCAATTAATCACAACAAATCAAACAGGTAGTTAGTAAACTTGATGAAGAATTTATACCTGTAATTTACTTGGTTGGTATTATGTGAGAGGAAGACGCCGTCAGTTGATGTCAATATGAAATACATGTCAACTGTTTGGTTGTAGCAAAAACTACAAAAACTCGTGACCAAAGATAACGATAAAAGTATAACGAATAGTACCCAACAAAGGAAAAATATGTATCCATTTTTTTTAAAGAACGACATATTTGGTAGAGATTTCATACAAAACGGAATATAGAAAAACTGGCAAACTCTCTTGATGAAGAATTTATACCTGTAATTTACTTGGTTGGTATTATGTGAGAGGAAGACGCCGTCAGTTGATGTCAATATGATCAGGGCATGTAGAAGTACATGTCGGTTGGTCGTTTGTAGAAAAAACTACAAAAAATCGTGACCAAAGATAACGATAAAAGTATAACGAATAATATCCAACAAAGGAAAAATATTTGTATGTATCCATTTTTTTTAAAGAACGACATATTTGGTAGAGATTTCATACAAAACGGAATATAGAAAAACTGGCAAACTCGTAGCTCAGCAGTAATTGGTAAAACGAAACAAAGCAAATTGGAACTACAAACCAAAATAAGGCTATCCTGAATCCTGAAGATAAAAAAGGAAATATATAGCGGGGTCACGTTTTTCAATTCATTTTCTAGTCCAAAAAGTCAGTCGTCCGTGGTTTGTACGTGTGGATTTTGCAAGTTAAACTAATTTGAGTTTCATCTTTTTTCTGCATTGCCACCAGCAACCAAAGTGTCATGCTCCACAGAAAACTGAAAAATTGAAAACCAAACCGCCCAGCAACCAGAGGAGGGCTAATACACTCATACTTTCCACCACCTTTCATTCAAATGGAAAGTCAGTTTTAATCACAAAAAAAATAATAAAATTTTTTTATTCATGGAATTCTTCCTCTCGTGAGATGACTAATAATAAACGTGTGTGTGTGTTACGTATTTACTCTTTCCCTCTTCCCCATTCATTCTTTTTTCAATTTCATTCATTCATTTTTCGCAAATAAGATAAGTATGTATGTGTGTGTACAGAAATGTAATTACAATTTATAATTTTATTTTACGACCCCCACACCATCATCATAAGCGGAATATCACGTTGCCTTTTTGTTGAAAACGTACCTAAACC
>JAHZNB010002756.1:0-11874 GCA_027744295.1 Callyntrura guangdongensis | reverse complement strand
ACGCCCTTCTTGTTGATACAATGCATGCCAATTGGGTAGATGTTTTTGGTGGCGTTAATTGTCGGTGGAGGAATGGTCATTCCCGGGACTTCCTGGGAAACCGTTCGAGATTTGATATGGAGGCTGGCAGAAAGTATCAAAGGAATCCATGCTGACAAGAAAATCAAATGAAGGAAGTGGGTAGCCATTTAGAGAGTCAATCTCCTTTTGCTGCCCACAGTTACAAACTGTTTGGGATGCAGAGAAAATGTAGAATGTAACAGTGTTGCTGCTTTCATTTGAATAAAATAATTTTTTTGTTTTCAAGGTCTTTAGTTTAATATTGTGAGGAGAGATGTTGAAATCACAGTTTAGTTTAACCTTCATTCATAGATGATCTTGGAAGGAAAAATTGTAATTGGTTATGTTTATTGTAGTGTATGAAAGTAATTAAAAAATTTAAGCAATATCTTAAACGCAATCTGTGCAATTTTATTTAAATTAAACCATTGGGGAACGTGCATTTAGAGCGTGGCTTATATGTAAGGGGGTGGGTTGGGATGAGTCAATGTTACCATTTCCTTTTAACTTGCCCAATCACTCCATCTTATAAATAAGTAAATTGTAGTTCATTTATTATTATTATTTATTTATTTACATAAGTCATATATGATGACTTGGTCATGTCACATCAATAAACCTTTTAAAAATGCGAGCACGATATACAGACAGAGGTTGAACAAGGTGTTGGGCAAAGTAATAGAATTACTTGAACACTCTTCATTCTAGGTCACATTTTGCACACATTGCAGATGATAGAGAGCTATTTTTAAATAACTTGGGGAGCAGCAATGTCAGGTTATCAAATCATTTTGCGATAGAGGCACAGCGAGCAGTGGCGGCGAACGTGTGGGGACAAGGGGGGATTTTTCTATCCTGTAATGTTAAATCGCCCAATCGTGGGGGCAGTTATCCCCCTCGTATCCCCTATTTCTACGCTCCTGACGGCGAGTAAAACGAGAAATGAATCGATAAAAGGAAAAAAAATATTAGAGTATGGTAATGCGAGGACAGATTACGTTGCTTTTTGCTGTACATGTGGATTAGGTATTGAGTGTCAGTTATGTACTTTCACATTCTTCGGAACCGGGGGGGGGGGGTTCGGATTGGGTCAACCCCCTCCCCCCCTGAAATTTTACTTTAACAATACAGGGTAGGGAACATGATACATTACAGGATAGGGTTGACCCCCGATGTTCCGTAGCCACTGTGCACTTTTGCAGGTCACACGAGTAATGCCAGAGGTGCCTTAAGTGTTTTTTTTTTTTGTTTTCTGACGTAGAATTGTCTGAAACATATATTTGGTGTCTGTTTTCAAAGTTTAAATACAAAAAAGAAATTTGGATAATCAGTGGAACAAAAAATTTTACTAATATTTTTTTGTAGTAACAAATTTTTTAAACACGCCAATACACTATAAATATGATTCTGAACAACTTTTATTCTTTTCATTTTTTTGCTTTGACCTTTAATTTTCGAGATATAGACTATGGGGCTACCGAAGGTACACATGATAAATTTGGTGAAATTCAATGTCTTGCGTGATCCACATAGTCTGTATCTCGAAAATTGAAGGTCAAGTCGAAAAAACGAAGTGAATATAAGTTGATCAGAATCATATTTATAGTGTATTGGCGTGTTTAAAACCAACCAGGAGTGGCAAAAAATAAAATTAGAAAATTTGGTGAAATTTTTGTCCTTCGTGACCCCCATAGTCTATATCTCGAAAATTGAAGGTCAAATCGAAAAATTGAAAAGAATAAAAGTTGTTCAGAATCATATTTATAGTGCATTGGCGTGTTATTAAAAAAATTGTTACTACGAAAACTGACACTGAATATATGTTTCAGACAATTCTACGTCAGAAAAAGCAAACAAAAATCCACTTAAGGCACCGCTGGCTTTACTCGAAGCGGTCACGCGGTTATAAACCCTATCAAAAGAGAAAAGAAAATTAAAAGGAAAAACTTGAAATTTATTGGAAATGTTTTTTCCAACTTAAATTAGAATATTTAATGTACAAGTAACCTTCCAGATTAAATGGGAACTGTAAGGTAAAAAATACTTTTGTTATAAACGGCGTAATATATTATACGGCGTCTTCAGCTACCAATCGTCGTTAAATGAAGCAATGCGCGATGATCAGCTCTTTAGCTACGGCGACACCGAGCGGTACACACTCCAACCCGTGCAGCTGCTCATGGCAAGTTTCTTCCAAATTTCCTGTAATCATAAAATCATCAGCGTCTGTGAGGAACTGAAAGCCATGCAGTAAATTGTAGGTAGATGAACAAAGACTGTGAAATGCATGCAAAATTATGGGGATCTGGTAAGGCGACAAGTGTTTCCGTTTTACTTACATAGAGCAAATCATGCACATCCAACGGATTCCTGTACTTGAATGGCGACTTGGGTGAGAGTGCGCACACACTCTTTGCGTAGCAGGTCTTATCAAGCGAAAAAAGTGTGATAAGATAAGCCTTGCATAAGATTGCTTCTTCGGCCTGTTATTGTGTTCGTATAAGGAACTTTAACAAACCCCTGGGGGACCGAAACCAATAATTGTTACAAGGAAATTGTAACGACAAAAAATGGTTCTGTTGTTTATTAACGGCGATTTGTATTTATGGACGGGTCATCTAGAGATGCAACCGGTTTTATCTTTATTTTACGCGCATTTTATTTTATTAAGTAGCGAAAGCTACTTATTGCGATTACGAATGTCTGTCTGTCCGTCTGTCCGCGCCATATCTCAGAAACGGGAAGGAATTTTGGAGTTCTGTTTGCAGCAATCAATAGCCCATGACCTCTAGTTGTGTACCTGATATTTTTTAGGTCAAAGGTGAACGGGGTCAAAGGTCATATTCGTGTATATTTGGTATTTATGGGGCGATATGCACCAAACTTTGTATACAGGTAGTCTATGGCCTCCTTTATACGTAGACGAAACTTTGACCCCCTCGATCGAAGGGGTCCAAGGTCATACATGTGAATCCTTGGTATTTATGGAGTGATTTGCACCAAACTTTGTGTACAGGTAGCCTATGGTCTCCTCTATAAGCAAATGAAAGCTTGACCTCCTAGCTCAACTGGATAAGGGTCAAAGGGCATATAAGGGTATCTCTGGTACTTATGGGGCGATTTGCACAGGCTAGAAAATTCATACTACCAAACAAACATGCACATTATCTTTATAATTCTAATGAATACATGCTTTCGCTACTTCCTTATGTTCTTGACTGAATTGATTATTCATTCATGTTCTCAGTTCGCCACAATCATAGACTGAGGAACCGGGGGGATGGGAGGTCAAATCCCCCATTGAAATTTTACTTTAACATTATTACACGATAGGATTATCTCCCCTCATCCCAAACTACGTTATCAATTCCCTCCACTAAATTTAAAATAAAATTTCTCCCAGTTTTATGGAAAGTTTACAATGTCAGTTTTCCATGCAGCATCGGTAGCAATTTTCTGAACGAATAATTTTGTTAAATTTGCGTAAATATTACGATTTTGTCCATCATAAGTCGAATTTAAATATTTGTACCTTTCACATACTCACCGCCGACCTTCGTTACGTATTTAAATGAATGACTCCATCGCCAGAACGCAACTGGACGTCACCAGTTTGGAGTCAGCGAGATGCAACAGGCTTCATTTTCAGAAAGTGGCGTAGAAACTGCGGAAGACGGGGGGCAGCCCTATCCTGTAATGTTAACAGGGCCGATCTTCTTCTTTGTTGGGGCGAAGGAGGAATTAATTTGCTCAATAACTAGAGGTCAAGGGCTATCAATTGGTGCAAACAGAATTCCAAAATTCCTTCTAGTTTCTGAGATATGGCGCGGTCAGACAGACAGACAGACATTCGTAATCGCAAAAGTAGCGAAAGCGCAAGAAAGCTTTCGCTACTTAATAAGTTAAAATTACAATAGAAATGACGGGGTTCATTAAACCATATAGAAAAGAAGAATAGCTCGTTAAGCTTAAAACGATGAAAATATCGGGGGATGGTAACGCGACAACGAATTCCGTTGCGTTTGCCTCTAAGATCCGATTGTCATATAGCAGGTCTGTAATTGTATATGGAACGCCATAGGGAACGAGATAGGGGTCAAAGGGAGTGTAACAAGTACATATAAACTTAACTGCGGTCGTTCCAAACAAATACGGGAATCATTTAAGTACTTTAATTTTTTCTCCTGGGGGATCAAAGACTTAAAAATTAACCCCAAGTTAAAAGGGAAATGTAATGTAAGAAAAGATGCTGTTACTAACGGTGCAACATGGTATGTTCGTGTTAGTGATAGATGCGTCAACCGATTTTTCCAACTTTACTTCTGCATTGGCATGCTACATAGGCATAGAAATACGGGGACAAGGGGGACAAATCCCCCTCCTCGATCAAGCTCTTTAACATTACATAGGGAGAATGAACTGTGGAACAGGGAGGGAGCGGCTGTGAAATCCTCCCCTGAACTGAAATTAAACCGTTATCATTATTAGAAGTTTAGAGAGAATATCACACATTAAAGAGTAGGAATAACCCCTTTGCCCCATTGTTCCACAGTCACTGATACGAAGCATAATACATTATATAATAAGATTATTCTCCCCCACCTCCCCCCTTTTCTCCGCGCCACGAAACTACCTACAAGAATTGTGAAGGATATTGTACTTGAGTATATCTGTAAATCATCTTTTGTTAATGGTGTGGATCATTTTTAACTTAAAGCTACCGTCATGCGTCACTCCTTAGAGCTTCAGTGACGCCAATCCGGGCTACGTGTAGAACTCATATAGAACACCTGCAAAATAAATAAAAAAAGAAATGGACGTGCGTGTAACACGGTGAGAGACGAATGGTATATCAACAAGTCTGTTGTATGTAAACAGTACAGATAACATTTGTATCCGATTAAGTTCGGCGTTAGTTAAATAGACGACTCGAATGATATATTGCATGTCATGCATTATGCATGATGCATATAAAAAATTTAAGTTATAACGGTTTGTACCGGTTGCCGTTGCGAAATTTGGTGTCAAAATGTGTCATAAATTGTTTTTTATATTGAGACGAGTCGAATGATATATTGCATGGCCTATGTTGCTATTTAAAATTTCGGTTGCCGTTATCCCATTTGGCTGAAAAACAGCTTCAGGGAAAATATTGACATATAATGCATGTGTGCCAATTTGGAGTCAATTGGTTGAGTACATAGTTTAGGAGGAGTAGTCTTCACAGACACACACACACACAGACAGGATGATAAAACCAAGAACTTTTGCTCACATGCTCCGCATACAAAAGTTGACTACAACTCCATTTTCCCTAACTGGAGGACAACGGACAACTACTTATAGGCCATGCTTAGGTGAAGGGCAACATGCTAGCAACACTTTTTAAAGGACAATGCCGTCAACAGGGTCAACTTTAATTAAGAGCAGGACGAAAATAATTGTAATAATAATAAAATAGTCCATAAAAGCTTTACCAAGTTTTATAAAAAATATTAATTAAGTTGATATTATTTATTTTCTGATAATATTTCTATATGTGTGGTCTTGCTTAAAAATGTTGAGGAGTGGGAAGAGTTGACATGTTGTTACGGTAACGACATTTTTCGTCGGAGGGGGATGATTACGACCCGGACAAGAAAATAATGACGAACCCGGCTACTCATTATGCCGAACGGAAGAACACACACACAAGAATAATCCGATGTTCTCGTTTTACAAAGTGGTAAATAAGTTTTCCATTTTTTTAAAAATTATCTTTGAACTGTGCAGATGTACAAGTTTAAATTGTGAACCAATTTCATTTTAATTTTTTTCAGAAACTTGAATAATTTTTTAATATGACAAGGATTTTTGAAAGTATAATTAAAGTCATCATGAAAACTTGGAGATTATGAACTAAACTAGATTATGGTAGAAGTAATTAAATTAATTATTATGATGAAAAAAATAATTTTAAGAAAAAATATATCCAATTTGATTGTGTAATTTTGTTAATAGTTTCCTCCAAAGTGTATTCCTTTGTTGTACTCCCCGCCCGTTTCCTTCCAGGGGTTACGAGGGAGCTTTAGAGTCGGTGTCGGTGTCGCAGAAAGGACACTGGTAAATGATCTGGGCCCGGGCAATACCGTGATCGTATCGCTGATGCTGCTCAAATTCTCGCAGGGTATCAAACTGCTCCCCGCAGTACGCACACTGTCGTCTCACCTGGCATCCGTGAACAGCGACCATGTGACGATTCAGTTGACTCCAAAATGGTACCTGCTTTGGGCACAATTCACACTGGAACCGGAAAGGTTCATGAACAGCGTGCCAGTGTTGTTCGAAATAGCCTCGGTTCGAAAATATCTTTTTACACCGGCGACAAGCGCAAGGGGCTTCCTCTGACGTCAAGGGGACGCTGCTGCTCTTCAGCGAAGGGAAACTGGCGTGAAGAGAACTAGAGAAAAAGAAAAATACCGCCGTTACAAAATACCGTTACAGTAGGGTAATATAATAAATTGTATTTACCTTCTTCGCATCGTGCCGAAAGTAGACGTTCCTCCAGACTTGGAGGAGCCCGCCATTGGCTCTATTTTATTAGAGTCTGACTTTGATGATTCCTCCATAACCCCCGTTTTTTCAGCTAACGGTCGAAAACCCCTACAGAAACGGTTCATGTCCAAAACTCCTTCAATTAACTATTTTAACCCAGTTAAATTATCCCCAAAACCGTTACCTTTTCTTGGTCATCAAAACTCCTCCCGAGGAGGATCCTCCAATTTTCTCCGAATCTGCTCGGGATCCTGCAACCACCTTCCTTCCATATTCAAACCTCGGTACTGTCTTTGGAGGGGCCGACTCGGGAAATTGGTAGCCCTTGTCAGCCAGCAACTTTTTAGCCTGCTGCAACTGAGCTTGAAGCTCGCTTATCTTTCCATCAGACTCGGCGCGTTGCTTGTGAACATCCTTCAAGAATATCACCAGCGCCCAGTGGAAACTCTGAAGGCGTTCCTGCCACGCGGCCTCGTACGACTTGGCAGCGGCTGCGCCCCGTTCCCGTCGTATTCCCCCGGGCCAGTGACGAGTACCAAGGGTCCGAGGAGGCTCTCTACAATTTTCCCGTTCACCCGAGCCTGAGCTTCCTGCTGTAGGCTTGCGTCCTGGAGGGCTCATGATAAGAGGGATCTAATCCTGAATTGGTCAATGAGATAATATATACTTTAAAAAATTACAAAAACCGTTATTTTACCGTTACCATAAATTCTCACAATTCCTTACCCCGTCCCAGTTAAGCGTGTGCCTCCAGCTGTTTCCAATCCCAGATGAAAACTGAGTGCCAAGTTGGGTTGACTTGAGCTTTATATAGTCGTCAGCCTCTGCCCCGCACTCCTTTCGTCACCACGCACATTCCCCGGTTGCACAACTCATTAATTGTCAGCCATTACAGTTAATTGATGGTGTCATAAAACCTTCTTGTCGCAATCCTCATTAAACAAACCGTCAAGGCCTTTGCACCGTTTAATCGTAAAGTATTCTATATGGGCGTAGTCGGGGTTTTGTTTAATTAGTCGTTAGATTTACGAGCAGTTAACGGATTTCCTTTATGAGAACAAGAAAAATCTTATCCCACCCCAATTATTTTTAACGGGACCATCTGCGTGACGACATTGCTTGTTTTGTTTAATTAGTCGTTAGATTTACGAGCAGTTAACGGATTTCCTTTATGAGAACAAGAAAAATCTTATCCCACCCCAATTATTTTTAACGGGACCATCTGCGTGACGACATTACTTGGTGATGTTGTGCACCTTAACTGGATACTGACTACTGGACTCTGGGAGAAGCAGGGAGCACAAAAAAAGGTAAAATTTTTAAAAAGGACCCTGCATAGGCCCCCGGGGTATGTCCTTGCGAGTATTGATAAAGGGCTGTATTTACACCTTTTGATCCGCATGTCACGTCTGTGAGGGGTATGCGAGCAAAAAAATAAATAAAATGCTAAACGCGATCCAATAACTTGTAAATGAGTGTACAATTTTAATTGATAATAAAACTACTGCACTCGTTAAAATTTCATAATACAATTACAAATTAAAAATGAAATAATTAGCAGGATGCTACTGATAAGATAAGATATCAACATCATTTTGATAAGATAACCCCATGACAGGCGAGTTTAGAACCCACGACCAAATGAACTTGCCTCCATCTTTATATCATCAAGTATGAACAGCTGACTTTTTCATACGACACCGCCTCCAAGCCCGTGACAGATTGAGATTAAACTCCCCCAAACTGTCACCAACGTCGGAGTAATACAAGTCATTTTCTTCACCACTTCTGTTCTTATCTCGGGCAAGGATCCCACTTTCCTTCTTCGCAGACCCCCCTGCTTCTACTGTACGGGGCTCTTCCGGAGGGGGTGGCTGAATCTCGCGAAATGTTTCTCTTGTGGGATACTCCAACCCCTCGCTGGTATCTATGTCCATATCATCCTCATAAAAAAACCCACTTGCCTCTTCCATCTCAGCTACCCTCATCCTTCGTAAAAGTCGCTTTTGTCTAATAGCTTCCTTCAAGTCTTTGTAGGCTTCTCGATACGGCAAATTCGCCCTCTGCTCTTGTTCAACCGTTAAATTAAACCGGACTTGGGGACCTGACCACTTATCTCCGTATCGATGAGATTTTAAAATTCCTGCGGGAGAAGCCGTCGTCTTCATCCTTGTGCCATGAAGAAACCTCCTATTTTCGAACCCTTCCCCGTTCCCCTCCCTTTCAGTCGACAGAAACCCTGAAGATTACAAAAAACCGTTTCTTTACAAACCTCCAAAACCAGTGCTCATTAGTAACGGTAACCTTGTCAATAATAAACAACCACCAACGAAACCTACCGTCACTTCGAGTTTCCATCTCCATCAAACTTGTGTAATAATTATGCCTTGAACCTAAAAAAAATAATAATTAACTTTTCAACTCCAACTCCTTCACCTCCACTTCAACTGGCTATATATTTCTCCAATGATGCCTACCAATAAAATGACTGTGAATTCCGTATTTTTAACACTCTCTTTTAATCTGACCACACTTGCTGTGAACTTGGCAAAAGGGAACAGCAATCACATTTTATTACGATTATTATACAATATTACGACGACAAAGACAAACAGTTCCTCTTTGTGTCTCCCTTCACCCCAGCAACATTTCCCTTGTCTTTTGTAATTATATCAGAGACCATATCATCATCATCATCATCGTCGTCGTCCATGAACTCAACCAGTGACGTCTTTTCACCAGGTTCCATTGATGAAGTTTGCATACTAATCAGCTCCTTTGTAAGCGTCCGGCCAAAAAAAAGAAGACAAGAACGGTGGTGGCCGCCTCTCCGATCAAAACGGATGGAAAATTGTACAACCAGTACACTCTCCCGGCTTCAAAAATGCACAGACGCTTTATATATTTTTTTCTGCTGCATCATCATCACCTACACCATCATCGTTATCATGATGATCCATGCCGCGAGATTTTTATTTAGGAGGAATAGAGCGGGCGAAACCCCGAACAAAATGAGCACCCCCGTTAAATCGTTAATTTTATGGAGATTGTACAAGCCCGGCAGTGTGAGTTATTTTTCTCTGCTACTGCTGAGGGAAGATAAGCAGAAGACAGTAGTTGAATGAAAGGCGCAGAAATAATGACAAGGTAAAAGAAAGAGAAAGAGGCATATCGCACGACCAAATTTCTCTGTATTTGCACGCTTGCTAGTTTGGCGGTAATAGTGTGGCTGTAGCCAGAGATTTTTTAGGTGAGTTTGAAGGGGAAGAGGTTTAATAGCTGTTGTTGTAGTAAACTAGCAGCCCGGGGTATACAAACGTTTTACGTAAGCAGAGCAATTAAAATAAGGTAAAAAATTGTAGCAAAGATTTAGAAGTAGACACGCGAAATACATGTTGTATTGTAGCTATATTTAAATGGAGATTGGTTTGAGGTGGAGGATTTTGAAGCTATTTGCATAATTTGTACTGTCAGGTCCCAAATTTGGCTAAAGCCATATTGTTCCTGTTCCTGTATTATGCTAATTCGGATGCTCCAGTTTCGGCATAAACAAATTAGCCGAGTGGAGTGTGGAAAAATTATCCATTTTCAATGCACCTGTACTTCTTTATGGAGCTGGCTACCTATAAAAAGGGCCGCAGCCGAAGTACCATCATCGGTTATTGTTCATTGTAAGTCTTCAAGAGAAGGTCTCTCTTTTATGGTGTTTTAGCGTTGAGTCTAGCTCCGCCAAAGTCATCGTACTTATGCTATCCCTCAGAATTGTTTGGAAACGAGATTTCCTCTTCGGAGATGTTCTTGTTTCTATCAGACTGTGGAAACATTCCCAGTCTTTCTTTCCTTTGTGAGATTTCTTTCAGTAATGGAAATGTTCTCATAACCTGACTAAACTTCCACTTGAAGTAGTTATTTCTGAAAACTAACATCTTTTGTTGTCGGACATTTATTTATTTCGCATGACAATTCACCGCACTTCATATATCTACGCATTACCGATATTGCATTTCAATGCATTAAAAAGTATACGAACATGCTCCTTGTAAGGTACATACGGTACACGTCATATTGCACAAATTACCCAATTTATAACCTTACAGTACACACAAATCTGTTAATATTTTCTATTGGAATTGAAAAGAAATATTTAAACAGGCATGATTTTCGTAGGAAAATAGCTGCAAAATTGTTTCTGCATAATTTGTGTACTGTATTAAAAGGTAACCAGGGATGGTAAGATTGGTGAAAAAAAGTAGCAGATGATAGGGATTGGTTACCGTCATTTCTGTAATAGTTACGTCATTCCTTTCATTATTACGTAAGAAATGTTAAAGCCCTGATCGTTACGCGTCGTTTACAGAAAACCCCATTGAAATCAAAGCAACCGTTCCAGAGTATGGGCGAAACAATTTTACAATTTTGAAACTTTGACGCCCCATTTGGGTCACTAGGAGTCAACCAATCTGGGTCAAACTTGGCAAAACGTCATAACTACATGTAATTTATGAGAAAAAGGGGCGACCGACGGCCGGACAGACACGGGGGAACGAATGTTTAATGCCCTGACAATGTTTGCTAATTTTTACTTGTTAATTTTGCAATGTGTTAAGGTAGTGGTAGTGGCCAGGAATAACAGCAAGCTACAAAAATATTTCATCTTCGTCCTCATCATGGGTTTTTGACGCTCGTGTCGTGTATAGCCCTCCTTTCAGTTGTATACTTAGAAAGCTGTCGCCTGGATAGCATAACTCATTATGCAACATTAACAAGTGTTTAGCAAACAATTACACTTATAGAAGAGTACATAAGTTATACTTTTAATGTGGATGAGATGATATATAGGAATATGTATTGCAAATTAACTATAATACTGTGCTGCCGTGTAGATCACTACACAAAGGTGCTACTCGGTACTGTCTGCTGTCTATTCATTCAGATATAATGAATCGCGGGCGGTATGAAAAGTTAAGTGGTAGATGAGGCGAGTTGGGATTTTAAACCGGTTGTTAAAAAGTATCGGATGAAAACAGATCCCGGCTCCCTTATTCAATTTGTCCTCAAATATTTGCCAGGTACATCTTTATCATATTTTTTTGTGCTTATTTTGTTGGAGCCCTGTAGTTCCTAGAGAGGGAGTCAAAGATTCTTTTCCCCCGTGTGAGGTGTGAGTGAAATGTCAGCATTTTGGACAAAAATTATATACACGGACGGACAGTGAAGAGGTGGGATATCAACGTGTGTTCCAAATAGTACACAGCTTTAGCTGGCGAGTGGCGTCTCTTT
>JAHZNB010002755.1:0-20316 GCA_027744295.1 Callyntrura guangdongensis | reverse complement strand
GAGAATAAACTGTTGATGAGATGGATTGACAACAACCGTTAGGCAAATAAAATTTCTTCAATGACTTTATATGTGTTACATGTTTTCGTTCAAGTTTGGTACTCAATGTGTAAATGTTGTAATTAAAATCAACTAGTTAAATTGCTGGTGATTTCAAATGTGCGAGTTTTAATACTGTTAACGGGTTATTAATGTCCCTGATGACGAATTTGTTATCCGTCACAGTGTCTCGACGTTTTTGATAAGGCTAAATGCTTTGAGTAGTCGTGATAAATAATTTTAAACCAAGTTACTTTATATTTAATGAAGCCACTTGTCACCATAATGTATTAAAATGAATGAATGGGTAACTTGTGGAGTTTTCTTTCATATCTATGCAAAAAAACGTTAGAAATTTCATTGAAGGTTAAAATAAGATTTTTAAAAAATGGTTTAGGAACCTTCCCTTAACATTTCAATTTTGATACATGCATTAGCACATGAAGCCACACACACTCAGCAATGTTTTGTTAAGTGTTAACGTAATAAAAAATTTAAAACATTATATTTCGTTTTATATAGATTATTTTAGATACATCCTCGTTTAAATAACCCGTGTTTTAGACTATTTGTATTATATAATTTATCGCTTAGTTAATTCGTATGTAAATTCCAGCGATGCTACCACGTAGTGTGCCCAACCAACTCTACAAATTAACACGAGGCCCACTTCGTAAACCTCGTATTAATTATCTAAAACGTGTTAACGGTATGAATGATGAAAATGTTTAACCCGTGGTAGTAGTCTTTGTCTTTGGGTGCAGTTCATTTAAAGGCCATGAAGACGTTTGTTCAAGCAGGTAACAGTCATTCCAAAGATATTTAATTATCCACCCCAGCTTTTGCTTTATGACGTTATGGTTAAAGCTAGTATAAATGGTTCCAAAGATACAGGTCAGGTGTGCACATTGCCGTTTAGAATCTTGTCAATGGTCCACTTCCATTCGTCTGTGGTAGGTGCAAAGGATTAAATCGTGTTTACAAATGGTACTGGTTTTTTCTTTGACGATGGTAAGTGACTTAACCTCGTTTTCATATCAGATTCCTAACATCATGTCACCGAGAAGTAGAGGCTCTACTCTAGACTTAAGTTAGATCACTTGTGCTTTTTTATTGCAAATTCTGGTAGCAACTGATGCAGATTTTTAATGTGCGATGAAATAAAATAAAACAGTCGATCGCGCTACCAATTCCCATTACGTTGTAAAAGTACTTAGCAACCATAATTGTTGTAGCACCCACTATCTAGCAACATATCCAAGCATTCCAAACACGTGTAGAGACCGGTTTTTTTATCCAAACGCCCAAACCCATATAAAAAATGCTTAATGTTGGTCTGTAATTGATAGTGAAAGGCTACGCAATAATATAAAATGTACGCACATCATACTACTCTGGAAAAACTTTGCTGACATAATCTTTGGAAAATATGGGTAAAACTCAGTTGGTTGTTGTGATATACAGCAAGAGTCAAGGATCACACGGTATAACGAATTCCATTGCTAGTAAACAGTGTTTTGCTTGAAATTTATTTATTAATGACAATATTATTTAAAATTTGCTATAGGTGGTACATTACTATATTCCGTTTTCCTCTTATTAAAAATGAATTTTTTAATCTCACTGGTGCTGACGACTCACCAAACAAATAGTTTTTTCGTTTTCGCAAAGTATTTAATTTGTAGTTGTAAATTATGTACTTGTTTTTCGAATTTGAGTTTGAACCTTTTCGAGTCATAATTAGTTTCCAGTGTAGAAACAAGGCTATATTGAACAAAATTACCAACAAAGTAATGACACAAATACAGAAAATCGAAATAACTATTTATTGAACGCATAAATAGTGCAAACATCACCCGTTATTTGGTTGAAATTTATTTAGTTTTAAAAATAATTGTACTTCATTCCTTCACAATAATGTTACTTGTTACAGGGAAATACTTAACTTCAAATGATAAGCAAATACTACATGAAAATTTAATTAAGTATTTTCCCGGTTTGTTACCGTTGGACGAAACCTAAACAACGAAAAGTGTTCTGAACATTAAAAATGATAACTATTTAGGTAAGTTGAAGTGATCACACGCGGACATCAAAAACTACACTGGAGCCTCCTTCAAATCTAGCACGCGATAATCCCCGCGCGGCGCGGCTTGCCCCTTTTTGTGTATTCGCTGAAACACAGGTAGTAGCCGTGATGCGAATTTTGATCCCTCCGTCGTCTTGTTTCACCTGAAATATTTATATATATTTCGTAAATCGTAAAACTCTCTTTTCATTTCTCCGTAGTTTCAGCCTTAGCCGTTCAACGTAAGACTATACGCGTGTGCTTTTTAAAAGTGCCTTTAGCTAAACAATACAACGCTTATAATTTGCTTACAACTTCAGTTGTGGATCCCTCTTCACACCCTCTAAACGCTGGAATGGAAAAAATCTGCACATCGGCTTGATGTTGTTTTCCATGAGTGGAACCTTCTACACTAACGTGAAATGTATATGGGTCCATGCAAACTCTCTGATTTGCAGATGTTCCGGTGGGTCCGCTATCATCCAAACATCCACAGCTACCCTCATCCTTCATGTCTACACCAGCCCCATTTTCTCGAATCGGTGTCATGCAACAGCTTGTTTCCCGACAAGCAGCTGGAGCATCGAGGCAAGATTTTGTCGTTGCATTACAAAATCCATATCCACGATGGTTGATTATTGATTTGGAAGAGGACAAAAAATCCCTACTCTGTAAAAACAAAATTAAACAGTTAATATTACACAACTAAACACATTTTAGACATGGTTATTCAACTATAGTCTTTAATGGCTGGACAAAGGTAAATGGTAAATGTTGATTGGAAGGAGTGCGTACCATGGCGATATTAACCGAAGGTAGGTAATCGTGGGTTGGAATGTGGGCGTTTACTGTAGCCAGAAAACACGCTAACAGAACACAAGTCTTCATGATTTACCAAGAAACCGTAAACTTTAATAGTTTTTCGTCAAATTTCAAGATCTATGTATCGTCAGAAACTGTTGTAAACGTACTGGTATTTAATAGTGCAATCGCGTCTCTTTTTATAATACGTTTAAAATTTCTCCTCAAAGACAAAAACAAGACGTTGTACGATTATAACATATAATTTGACAATACTTTTACGTAGTGCGTTAGCTGGTAGTATGTTTACACGAAGGACCGAAAATACATGTGAGCGTATATAAATGAAAATGGCCCAGTGCTTTGTAGCTACAATCTTAATATATTTTGGATATTGTATTTTTCAATTAAAGTGAATGGAAATCTTTATTAGTTATTTTTAGTTGTAACAATAACGCAAAAGTCATTGTTACCGAAAACTACAACAAGGTTAGCTTCCACTTTGAAGTGTGTATCTCCTTTTATCCAGTGTTTTTTCAACCGCCAAAATGTGTAAAAAAGGTAAACAGTAATCTCAAACTAATATAGGAAAGGATTAAGCTACCTTTTTGAAAGAATGCGACTAGAGTATGCTTTTTCTCTCTCTGCCTCGAATATTATGGCAGACATGTAATTAAATCAACTGGTATTGTAAAACAAGTATTGCAGGCATTGAAGTAAAAAATATCTATTTTAGGTACCTTATCCCAAAACTAAAAATGTTTAGGTACCTACATACTCAGTTGGATGCATTCCTTGTGTTTGCCAGTCCGGACTTCAGGAGTTGTGAAATATTTTTTGTACAAACCGACACTTTTTTCCTTGCAAGTTAATCCTTTTGAGCCTTGGAGCATTATTTATGCATACAGTGGTGTATAAAGTACAGCAACGTGAAACAGAAAGCTAAATTTTTCGGCTGCTTCTACCCCGACACCCTTTGATTTGGATAATTGTCTTAGTGAAATGCCAAGGTACTTTGCAAAGAATCCTGACTGCTCTCAGTTGATGAAAATATCAAAAGAACTGCTTTTGCAATAGGCAACATCATAGGTAAACAGAACGAAAAAATCAAAAGTTCGTGATAAGTACTGATTTTACATGAGTAACACTTATCTTAACTTTTCTACCATCACTCCACCGTCAAACAAAAAGATAAACAAAAGTAACATTTACTTATACATATATATTGATCAGCGCAATTAAGTATTACATTACATAACATTTTATGCACTATAAATGCGTTGCAAACTTGTTTCTGATCAACATAATACGCGTTGGTACTGGCTAAAGGATTTTCATATTATTTTATTAACTTAGATGCTAATTCTATTACCGACTTCATGCATTTTTTAGATGTTGTATTCCAAATCTATTCTAATGATGGTTGGGTTAGACAAAACCTAGGAATCGAAACCTAGTAACTTCCCGATAAAAACAACGATATGTACTACTGTCTTTGTTTGACAAGTATTCCATAGTAAAACACCCAGTTCTGCAATATTCAAGACCAGTGTAGAGTGAAATTAAACGTATGTATGTTATGCGTACATTTAAGTGTGTACTTGTCCTAATGAGGTTTTAATTCAACGATTTCTGTCTAGTGTGCAATTTGAAATGCATACCATGTAACTAACAGAAGTGTCCATACTCAGCCTCATTTAATTTTTAATTTCACAATAGGTATGCTAGTTTTATTGCAAAATTTGAGGATAAATTGGGATCTTTAAAAATATCAGTACGTTGCTCAAATATTTTATAATGACACTAACTGTGTTCAACTATACTCTAACATAAACCAATTATTGTTAAATGAATGATTGATTTAGCTACTTTTTTAGCTGCAAGCCTCCGTATTATTGTAAATTATTTACTTTTCGTCACATCTACATCGTCTTATACTATTTAATAAGTACCGAACTACAAGCTGACAAATACAAAATTTGGTAAACAGCTTGGATTAGAATCGTTACACTTCAGTGTAAATCAAGTAGACTTGTTAAAACAGAACCAAGCAAGATAAACCCAATACCAATGACCAGAATGAAATTGAAAAAGGAGGCCTAAATCAATTTGTGATCTGACAAGAGCAATACCCTCATTGCTGTCAGCGACAGTTTCGTCGATTGGCATTTTTCATAAGCGGGAATAATGCACTACAGTGTCGAATTGTTCCTCCATATCTACAGTTTTTTTGATATGCCTTGAAAAATACCCACGAAATTAAATCAAAGTTTCAAAATCAATACCTAATTTATTCATTTGTTTTTGTGTTTTAAATAACTCTTGGGAATACTTACTGGTGCAATAATATTTGTTATTAATTAAAAAATATTCGTGGCTTGTTAGTCTGAGTATTTGTCCAATGCGTTCATCTATGCAACTACCCATGACGATCCATTTATTTTTGCAATCAGTTTTACGTATACTAGGAGAGAAGTATTGATAATCACAGGTAGCATTTCATCTTAATCAAATATGTTGGCGCAACTTTTACATTTTTAAAACTATCAACGGTTTTGTAAAATCACCGAACCTATCTAACATTCAATAAAAATATTTAGCAAACAACAGAAATCCTCTCAAAACTTGATGATTCATTACCGCATTGTGAAAAAAGAATTAACTTATAACCGGCGGTTTGAGCCTCACTTTACGTTGGGAACTTGGAAAAAATCAGACCATTCTACGAAATGTGACTTTGGTCGGAAATAGACAACAGTAGGAAGTGAATACACAGACAACATTAAAATACACGTGGATAATTATAAATACAGGATATTCCAAAATAGAGCCATAAAATGTTGCATTTGTTGCCTAAATGCCTTTGAAGATGTTTTTGTAGATAAACGAAAGCATCAAACAAATAAACAATTGCTTATTAGCAGCAACCACACAAGTAAACTCGTGCTTGTAAGAAACGAATAATCAGGTCTCGTATGCGTCCTAGTGGTTGAGTTATAGTAAACTTCCCAGATGCCTTCCCTTGCTGTGTTGGAGATAATTTGAGTGATAAATAAGAAGTTAATCGTAAAACGAATAAAAACCGGGTAAGTTTAACTGTGAAATTTAGCTTAAATTGAAGCGTGGACAAAAGATAAGAAGTATAACTGTGACATCTGCGTATTATATACATAAATCTTTCTCTTGTAAACGTGGTTGTTGATTGAAAACAATCCCAAGTCGAACTTCCAAAGTTCAGATAAAATAATAGAGTAAAAAATAATGGTCGTCAGTAACCGTGGTCGTTGATATTATAATGTACAATTTGCTGCAGTTTGTACAAGCTAATTTTTTCTGGTGGAATAAGGAAAAATGAAACGGTTGGTTATGGCATGAGTAACAACACGGAGCCACCTCTTTTAACAACATGTCAAAAAATACCAATCCAGTATGGAATGGGAACTTCGTTCCTAAAAACTTTTGCGGCTTCAGCTTGGAAAATCCTAGTAATATAGAAGGTGATGAAACGTCAACGAAAATATAGAAAAGTAAAGTTTGACGTAAATTATCCGGATTTGTGAATCTCGTTGTAAGTTTCGGCAAAAGTGTTTTTGTAAAGTGCAAACACTGTATAAGTAAAGCCAAGTTTCTTCTCGGCGAATCTAAAATATCCATCACGCAATGTAAACACAGACGAACTTTTATTATCGACTGCTAAATCACGGGACAATTTCTTCAGTTGATGAATAGTGAAAGTGTGCAAATACACATTCTCTGTATGAAACTCGTATGTTTTTGTAGGGTTGCTCCGACAAGTTTGGGGGAGAACTACATTCACCAAGCACTCAGATTCAGTGCGAATGGGCAACTTTCTGATCAAAGTACAACTAATAGTGTTGATGAGTAAGTGAAACTGTCAGAAAATATTCTTATGCCTGCTTTCATCTTCCAGTTATGTTTTCTATTTTGGGCTATGGGCTAGAATCCTAAAAGTCTTTTCCTGAGTGTACGCTAAATTTTAAAATTTGTCAGTCTTGACATTTTTATAGTGATGGTTCATTGTCGCTAAGTGAAAATATTACTAAATCAGTTGCCCCAGCAATGTGGTGTATAATATTTTTATTCTACGGAGGTACACTCTAATTTAGAAGCATTTGAAACATTTTTTTATGCTCTAATACATTTAGTGCTTGGTTTTTTGTCGTTTAAATTATGTAATAATATGTTTACTCAAAGAGATTTGAATGCTTACACCTTGATAACTATATATACACTATATACGCCGAAAGAGTGTACTGGTACATATAAACAGTAAAACAGTTAAGTGAGCAAGTGGGACACTAAAAAGTACTTGGTCTTTTACTTTAAGGAATTAATGAGATAATTCCTTCTTTCTAATTTTTTCTCTTAACTTTATGCATGTTTGGCATTTCTGAATGTTACTATTTTTTATTAAAAACCTTACTCCACTAAAGGACAATGTGACATCTCAAGAAAATGCCAAAAGAAGTGAATTATGTAGAATCGGGAGTGACCTATGTTAAAATTATGAGCGTAATAAAATATCATCATTTTACATATATGCATAAATCAATAGACGTTTATAGCCAGTAAACAATATCATTTGACATAATTGTCATCCAATCTAAATTGATATAAGTTGACTGAATTGATATTGTAATTTTGACTTGCAAGTTAACCAGGAATGGCTATGCAAAATTTGAGGTAATTTGAATAAAGTTTAATTTTTGACCCCCAAATGTCCCCTGGAAGCGAACCAAATTTACTAAAATTGCATTCCATAGACGCCACCAAGCTTAAGAAGCTTTGTGTCTAGTTTCAGCCAATTTAGTAAAAGTTTAATTTTGCACCTCGCAAATGACCCAAAGGGGTAAACCAAATTTGCTCAAATAAAATCCCAGTGATGCAACTACCCCAAACTCCAGACAAACGGACAGACGTACATAAAAATACGCTAATCTCAACACTAGAGGAAATATATTTCATCAGCGTAATAACTTGACAGTTTTTTCATGGTTTTTTATCACTAAACGAATGCAAATGTTGTCAGTCAGTTTCACTGGGTGCAGAAGCCGGTTCTCCCCAGAGTTCAGGTCTGCCATGACTCATGACTAGGGATGCAAATTGCGTGAATTGTCATATTCAAATATTTTCTTATAATATATCTAAACCTTGTTCCTAAAGTTTACTATTTACATACTTTCAATTTTTCAACCTATCATCCTGCATATACTACATGCGCAACACGTGACACCAGTCATGGGCTTGCCTACTTACTACCTAATCTACTACTTCTCTCTAATCTCTAATCAGCATTTTGGGTATATATTTTGAACTTCCGGAATGCAAACTTTAAAGTTTTGATAGCAAATAATGTCTACGCACACTCATTCTGATTAAACCTGCTCACAAAGCATATAAGAATAACGAAATATAATAGACAACCCGAACTATGTATCTGTGAGCACATATGAGTTTGTAACTTTGTAAATGAAAAAAATACTACATCTTTCCAGGACATTTTCATATGATTCCAACCCCCACGTTATCATGGAATTTAAGCCATTTTTAATTAAGAACAATTAATCAATCATTATAAGACTTTGGATTTTTTATAGATACGTAACATGAGTTTCAATATGACATTTTACAATATGCAATACTGAACGTAATAGGAGGCCGGTTGGCGGATAGTCTTTCTGTATTCGCAGCCTATTTATTTAGTAATAAAAAAGTAAACATGCTCAAAACTACAGTATTCTGGAAAATGAGCTTTTCTGAAACACACTCTTCTCGGTCATAGATAGGCAGTGGGAACTGGAAACCATAGTATCTGAAGATGACGTCAAGCTTTCTGACACTACATAAAACAACAAAATTAATTGAACATAAACACTTTATAATTGTATTTGCCTCATCTCTTCAAAAGAATATCCCAAAAATATTTTTATTTCATTTTTTTGGATAATTTAATCACCTTTCGAGTCCGACGGCTAGTCTTTGACGGAATAACTATTCGCCTTTTCTTACATTTATGTTTTCTATAATTTTCCATATTGAGCTTGTTCACTCGTACCAGAGCTATCCAATGGTGCCGTGGAAGCAGTCGCTCAAAAAGCGATCGATTGAAAGCCTTTTCCAGTTTAGCCGCCTCCTGCGTATGTGTTTGGTGCGTGCTCACCTTCCCGACGGGGCTGGCTGCAGGAAAGTCGTGTTTGGGATTTGAGCTTGACTTTACATTAAATAGATTTTTTGGTGTCGGAAGCCTGATTTTGGGATGCACGGTGTCCGTAATTGAAATTGTTGGTCGTTTTTCATTAATAGGAACATTAGGACTTGACTTGAGCTCGTCTGGGTCTGTTTCCATGTCACTGTCAATCGTAACAATTTCGAATGGAAATATAGCAGTGATTTGTGCTGATTTCTCTTGGTTCCTCATTTCCTCACAGTAAAACTTGTTTTCATTGAGTACGCAGTCAAGACAGTTTTCAAATTTGCAACACAAATAGATGCATCTTCTGTATTTTCTGTCATTGTAAAACCTAAGGCAGGAAGGACAGCTTTTCGGGAGGAGACGGGATGTTGACGGTCGCATTTCAAATAATCGAATGACATGACCTCGAATACGGATACGTCGCACCATCGTACCTTTGAAAATTGTTATTTATTAATTATTATTATTATTGCATTTACTAAAATTCTCTTGTAAAAATCAGACTTGTCTATAATGGTTTTTCCCTTAAGTTGCCGAAATAACCAAGAAATCGACAGCTTTTGTTTACTAGTTAATCCGTAATTAGGGATAAATCTTGCAGTAGCAACCATGAATAATGAAGAAGAACACGATAAACTAAAGACTGAGTACACCACTTCTGTTTTTATGTTATGGATGTGTGGCCACTATAGACAAGTCTGAAATCATTTCAGGTGTCAATATTAAGACGTATCCTCCCAAAACAACAATGTAACACACTAATTAGTCAACTTACCAAATCTTTGGTTTATGCTCTCTTATATAAGTATAGTTAAAATTTCAAGCCTAGTAACTTGTGCTCTCATGAATTTTTGTTGCTCCGTCGGCAAATCAAAAATTATAAAACAAAATAAATGTGTTATTGTCCTCATTGAGTTTTATATAAACAGCACAAGTGATGAAAACCGGTGGTGTATAACATCAGTGTACTTATAGTCAGCTGGAACTGTGTGTTGCTGGTTGTAAAGTATTGTTGCGTAAAGAAAGATGAACAAGATTTCGTTCTCAGCTCTTAGTCGTCTGTCTACATTGTGTAGTCAATATCTTTCGTGTTCACTCCCTCACTTTTGGTTTACCTGTGTATGCATTCCTAGTGTACGGACCAAGCCAAGCCGACTTTGCCAAGTCATGTAAAGCAATGTTGAAGCTACAGTCAAGCCGAAGCCGGCGGCTTGGCTTTGGCTAACAAGCCGTACAAGGTTTGCTGACCTTGTAAAACATACATAGCATACACAATACGTACATATATCGCTAAATGTACTGCTATTCATTCATGTTTTCAACACTACAGTAAAAATCTGAGTTAACAAGATGAGTGCAACACTCAGATATGTAACTTCCGTAAGTAATGTTGTCGACACTGTACAAGTGAACATGCAAGTGTAAATACATGTGACTTTGTGACCCCCATATATCCGGTCAGAAGAGACATCTGGGGTCGAAATTTATTACCAGGAGAGACATTGACCTAAGGTACCCGTGTACCAAATAAGGTTCGACTATGTCAAGTAGAACAAAAGTTATAGTGTTTACAGACCGACAGACAGACAGACATGATTCCAATCTCAATAACTTAAGTTAATAAAATATTTTACAATGGCAAACACACAATAAACTTCGTGTAGCAAAGCATGAAATCTTGACAAAACAAATATTGTTTAGAAAAAACTCACATTTTCCAGGATAAATTCTAGATTGAGCTAGCTTGGGTCAAACTTTCTTAATCCTAGCCAAGCTAGCCATCTTCCAAGCCCAGGCCAAGCCAGGCATGCGGCTTGACCTGGCTTGAAGTTTTGCCACACCGGACGTCTTGGTCCGAACACTATACATATTTACCTACCTACCTAGAATTTCTTTTGAAGTGTTTTAGGGTTAGGAGGCGACAAACACCTCTCTGTTTGCACAAGACAAGTCCGTTAGAGGGAGTGAAATGTGATGATATTATGATATTTTGCGAGGCTTTTGTTACATTAGGATATTAGCTGTAACTTCTAAGGTATGAATATATCCAAAAATCTAATATATCTCTATCTTCTATATCCAAGGTAAAAATCTAACTCCCGAAACATGTTAACTATTTTGTTTCAATCGTGCATTTTGTTTAGTTTATGTATTAATCACAAATAGTACCTTCTTCTGATTCACAAAATTTTTATATCTCTATCTTCTATATCCAAGGTAAAAATCTAACTCCCGAAACATGTTAACTATTTTGTTTCAATCGTGCATTTTGTTTAGTTTATGTATTAATCACAAATAGTACCTTCTTCAGATTCACAAAATTTACCACAAGATATTTGCCAACTGAATTGGGTCGGATTTCGTGCAAACTGAATTTCAGTTGATCAAAATGACAGCACATTTTATATTAACCTGAATATTTTGGAATTCTTTTGAATTTATTTTTAAAAAACTGTGCATCGTATCACAATCAAAATCTTAAACTGTGTCAGTTGTAAAATTTCAAGTACATTTCAGATTCCCTAACATTTAAATGTAGACTGAAAAAAAGTTCTTCTATAAAAGTTGAAATAAGTAAATAAATAGTAAGGAAATAAAACAGTTAAAACATCACATTTAGTGATAAAAAATACAACTGATAATTTCGCTGCAAAACATGTTTAGAGTCAGTGTCATAACATTTTACACTTTATCATCGACAGCATTATCAGACCAAAATGGGACCAACAAATTTTTGCACAAGATGCCATTACATGTATACTTATTACTAATAACACACAAAGGCGTGGTTAAAATTACAGCACGTTGGATGGAAACTTTAGGGCTTGCATGGTACCCTTTTTCATCTTATTCTTTATAACCTAAGGCTGTACGAATGCACATACAAACATACATACATATGAACACTGACATATATACCGTCCTGTCCGTCAGTAGATAACTGTTGACGACAGGTTCATGGCTTAATCGGAATCACAATATTCGCGCACACAGTCTTTAACGTGGACAATGATAAACAGGAGTACACGTACAAGTAGACTCACGAAATCATTATATCGTTTGTCGTCGTTTATATTAGAGTAAAACCCTGCATTCATAATGTATCTCATATTGTTATTTCAAGGAACGATGTTTTCTCAGTAGGTTCATTTTGGTTGGTACAGGAACACAAATGATCACAGGAAGGTTATATCTAAATACAGAATATATGCGACACTTATCAATGGCAGTTCATTTTGAAAAAATTCTGTATTGAATATGGTAATACAATGGAATGCCGTACGCAATTTGATTACTTCTGAAAGAGTCAAGCTCCGCTTTTGTAATAAAGAATATCCATTCTCTAGCCTACATTGTGTTTTAAATTTTGGTTAATGTTAACATTTTTTTGAGAAATATTATGCCACTGTAATGCTGTCTTCGCTGCAGTTATCGGTTATATCTATCTTACTCCTTGGTTCACAAAGAGACTCATCACAAAACGATGTACAGTGTCTTTATTATAAATTTTTAATATAACGAATTCCAATTAAAATCGTATTCGGATGTGGACATTTAAAAAATTTGGATTCCAAGACGACTTATTTGCTCATAAAAACCAGCAAGATACGACCAGATCAAAGAAAGAATTTCATGTAATAACTACCGTTATATATTGGTACAACTGTCCCACGGAAATTAAATCGTGAACAAGCTTGTCTGGTCAAATTAATTTAACCTTAGCCCTGCACAACATTGAGTGGGGGTTATAATATAAAGAGCCTTTCACCTCTAACTTGAAATGCATGTATGGAGGAAAAATTGTGCACCATGTACATGCTATGTAGAATAAAATGAATGATAACCATGTCATCTCCATGAAACCATGGATATCTCCAGTTTAAAAACACGGGATCAACTTTATTTACATCGTAGTCCACGCATACAAGTTGACCAAAAAAAACATTTTAAACGTATTTGAGCTCTCTAAGTTCGATAGGGTCCCTCCTAGCGGTTGTCCCTCAAATCATAAAAGTAATTATTTTTTATTTTGTACTACTTTAAAGTTCTATATAATTATTTATATTAAAATCCACAAAGTCCATTAGTCCCAATTGCGTAGTATTTGTAGCGTTTTAGATGTCCATCAGTAGTTCATATTTTGCACATTGGTGTTCCTTTCCGTCTAAAAAATTAGTGAATGTTTTAAAACAGTTACAGAACCGTTTAAAAATTATCATGTCAAAATAACATTTTGTTAAATTGGCGTAACAAATGCGTACCAAATGCTACGTAGCATGTCCTGGTGTAATTCGTGTTTACCTTCCCTGCCACGTACATTCCACTAATTGACGCACGTCCTACATAGTGCTGACAACGGGCAACATAATCATATCCCGTTGTAATTGCACGATGTGGAATGTGCTCAGCTCCAGCGTCAACCCACTTATAACTTCCTACTGGTTTAGTTAAAAACTGTAAATTATAAAAGACAATCATGTGACTGTTAGAAAGTTAAAAAGGATTGCTTTTCATTTTCCATTACGCTTCAAAAACTTGTACCATATGAAAGAGAATAATGGGGAAGTGGCTTAGGAGGGCTTTGAGAGGGGTTAGGATGTTAAGACAAAGTCCAGTGAAGAGAGAGTAGCAAATTTATATTTCAAATAATTTGGTCAACCAATAAACTCCTCATGTTACAGAAGTATATGTAATTCATTTTCCAATTAATTCATTTTTTCTAGATGCTCGGTTCTACATGCTACAAATTTGTAGACAGTCATTGAATTCTATCTTTTAACCGGGTTGGATATTTAATCGATTTAGGCAAACAAATTATTTACTTTTCGCTATATTTTATCGAATCATCATCATCATGAATATCATTTCCATTTGGTTAATTTAGATGTCCCAATGTACATCCATAACCGCAATAAATTTAGCTTGTGACTCGTACCTCAATATTGGTGAAGACGTCCAGTTGGTGTTCCGCAGCATGAAAACAAACATATCCGAATTTGTCTCCTTCGACATATTTTCCGGGGATCAAATGTATTCCATAGTGACCTCTAATAACAACAACTCTCTTGCCTCTTTCAAAACCTGCTACCACCGCGTTCGCTGGAATGCTTCCATCGGAACTATACACCCATTTTCCATCACCCGGAAAATAAATTGCGTTTTCTGCGACTTCTGAAAGACTACGCACAGGCATATTTAACACATACATACAGACATTAAGAAATTTTAACGCTAATTAAGACAAAATGTTGACTATTTATTTAAAATTGAAGTAATATGTGAGATTTATTGCTAAAATTATTTACGTTTGGCTTCTTTCGTTTAAAATCCATGGCTGGATGACATCGCGGTATGCATCATTTTTAGGATCGTTTGGATCTATTCCAAGGTTTTGAAATCGTTTCTCGGCTTCCAGGTAACCACACTGAATGGATACATGCAGTCCACGTAAACCTTTCCGATATTTCCTACTCCAGTTCCCTCCAAGGTTACTCAAACACTCAAGTACGGACTTACTTTGCCCTCCATCGGCGGCGTATAGTAAACCCGTTTTCCCGAACATGTTACCAAAGTTGAAATCCGCATTTAGCTCCGATGAAAAGAGACTTACCGTGGCTACAAACACTTCCACATTGAAAAGGGCACAATGAATGGAAGTTATATCAAGGAAACTTTTCAGGTAAAACAGTGGTTTTTGATTTATTTGTAGTATATACTCCACCCAGTTGTGGTATTGTCCAGGGGTGACGTGCTCCGTCACGCGATGAGCAACTGTTTTATTATCCCTGTCTCTAGCATACAAATCTGCACCATTTTCAAGCAGTATTCGAGTAACAGCTACAGGATCTCCTCCATAGCAACCCACGTAGTGTAATGGAGTACTGTTTCGTCTGTCTCGAGAGTTTGCTTCATGCCCAATGGAAAATAAATATTTAATGACTTTTATATGCCCGCATCCTGCTGCTACATGCAAGAGATTTTCTCCATCAAATTTTGTGTTTGTTTGGAAAAGTAGGGATTTGTCTTCGCAGTTCTGGTATAGATATTTTAGCGCAGAGACGTCACAGTTGTACCCGATCGCTTCTGCGATAGAATTAAAGTCAGTTGATGTTAAACGAGCATGTGAAATCTTCCAATATTCACGCTTCTTATATCCTTTCTCTAAAAACGCCAGAGCTCTAGTTTGATTAGTATTTTGAAGGGCTGTTTTAAAGTCCTTGAAAAATTCTGATTTAGTAAACCGAATTTGGAAAAAGGAGCTGATCCGATTTTGCTTTACATATAGCCTCTAAATATATTAAACCAACAGTTAGTTCATTGTTTCAGTAAAATAAATGATGCATTTGATATTACGTTGATAAATTTGTTTACAGCTTTAGTTAAGTTAAATTCGCTTAAAGTCCCCATTTCTCGCAGGTTCTGAAGAAATGCAGGGCTAACATGCATATTTTCAGCTAGTATGTCCTTACTCCAAGCCAATGAAAACTGCTGCCAATTGGTTTCTTCAGCGGGGTTCATTTCCGTGGCAAGTACTTTTACTGTACTGACGACTTCGAAATTGCCTGTCGGAATTTCACCAACTGCTTGAACCCCGCNGCATATTTTCAGCTAGTATGTCCTTACTCCAAGCCAATGAAAACTGCTGCCAATTGGTTTCTTCAGCGGGGTTCATTTCCGTGGCAAGTACTTTTACTGTACTGACGACTTCGAAATTGCCTGTCGGAATTTCACCAACTGCTTGAACCCCGCAAAGAATTTCTAAAGTGGAAGGCCGATGTTTGGGGTTAACACATATCATATTTTTAATAAGAGAAAGCCAGTAATCGTCAATGTATGATGCTTCCAGTTTTTGTATGTTATTGCATATGTTATACGGCACACTGATTCCACTCCCAAACGGGTGGGCCCCTTTTGTGAAGACAAAATAGTATATGCATCCCAGAGCAAACACGTCGGTTTTTGCGTTCTACAAATGTAAGAGATACAAATTTTTTAAAGTTCGTATTCTCTCAAAAATAATAAATAATATATTGTCATACGACTAACCAGTTTTAGTGGCTGCACTTCACTGCCATCATTGCGATCGTTGTTAAGAACTTGGAGAACTTCTGGAGCCATCCAATTGGTTGTCCCCATAAATGTGTTTGTAAACACGCTTGAACAATCAGCAGGAATTTGTGTTAAGTCCTTCTGTACATTGTTTTACAATTTCCAGGTCATCCATTTTAACCAATTTTACCTTAACTTCATCTTGCAAGCTGATGGCGCATAGTTCCAAAACAATGTAGATAAACGTGTCCTTCATTTCTGCGGTAAAATAGCGAACCACGTGTGGATGCGCATCTAACTTCAATAGAATCTTAATTTCGTTGTCGGCTACCTCGGCATCGACCAGTTGTGTATTTTGCGCTTTGACGGCGACCAAACGGTTGGCAAATTTGCCACTGTACACTTTTGTGCCAAAACTTCCTTTACCCAGCACATTATGTTGGTCGTATTCAATGCATCTGAAGTTTTGGTATCTAACACTGTAATTTTTAAGAATTTTGGCGGCACCGGATTGCTTGGTGTCAACAAGAGCTTGTATCAGAACATCGTAAGAGTCCTCACGGCTCTCCAGTATTTTGTACAGTAGTTTCGCTTTTCCTATTGGGGTCGTGCATTGGACTTCCTGTATATGATATTATTAAACTAAATGTAAATAATTCTTGCCTACTCTCTTCAGGACTCAAATGCAAAATATTATCTCTGTAGAGTTTTTGCAGGTTGCTTTTTGCCTGGATTTTTGCAACATTTTGTATAACCTTCCCATTAGAATTAAAATAAGTAAATACAAGTAATTAGGGAGGAAATATTTTTAAATTTCACTGATCACCAAAAACATCCTAGCAAATTTATTGTAAGCATTTTGGAAAATAAATTTATGATAATCGTGATTACAGCTGACAAATTTGTCGATGTATATTTAATTTACTGCGGCAAGCTTTGTTGTTCAAGGTTGTAGGTGTTTCTTACCAGTTCTTCAATTTCTTCATCTGACAAGATATCCTTTTCTTTCAGGGCTGCCAGGAGAAGAGCGCTGCATGTGGTTTTCTTGGTAAGCATTACAATGTTTCTTCTTATGTGTTCCGTTTGCCATGATTTCATTTTTTGTACCAATGGGAAGACAAAGGGTATTTTCGGAAAATTCCAGAAATCCGATCAAAACGGTAACGTGTGATTTATGTTTACATACTCAAATTTGTCTTTTGGTAATGGCAAAAGTATACAATTTTTAGGATTATCAATTAAGGTCACGCTTGGATTTTTTGTTTTGGCGGGTTACTAGTGTGAGTACATTGTAACACATTTTTTCTCATTACTTTTAGTGAAGGTTTCCACCCAAATATATAAGTAAAACTTTTTAAAACTTATAACTAAAGATCACTTATAGCACCTCTTTATTACTAGCAGGTACAAAGATTGCGTATTTATATGATACAAATGAATATGAAATGAATGTTTGTAGAAAGGTTGTATTAAGCAAGATATTCTTTCCGTATATATCAATGACCCCAGAAGCAGCGAACAAGTTTATTTGAAATTATACATGGTGTAGCAGATGCGTGATTTGTTTGTCTAAACTTGTTTTTGACAGAAAGTTTTATTATACAACATGAAAAATGCGAAGCAAACACAAACAATTTTTTATGTGCTCGGAACAAACTCAACGGAAAAATAGATTGAAAACCTTGTTTCGCCACTTGAGTTACCACGCAGTAAATAAACTGCAGATAAGGCAAAAAATTGTCCACAGGAATGATAAGGCAGTATTTATTTGAATACACTTATACCAATTGATGAGTTACAACGGTAAAAATACACGTAAAAAACGAAACAACAACTGCCAACAACAAGCCAAGGAAATAAACAGCATGCCTTCATTTTAGTTGTTAGTATAATGCAAACAAGTTTTTTTACCAAGCCAAGGCAAGCAGAAAAAGTTAAACTCTAAATTACACACATACCTGAAAAATTATTCAAAAAAATCTAAAGCGATTTGGGGGCACATTAGAAACTAGTAAACCATATCTGTCAAAGGTAGCTCTAATAAAATCAACATACTGAAGTAACGAAAATTGCCGAAGTAATCACTTGGCTTCTGCTTAAAACCTTATAACCCATCCCTTTAAACACTTTTCTTCAATCTAACACACAAATACCATAGTTACATGTACAAAACCTTTGACCATGTTCACCTGAGGAATAAGACTTGTCCACTTTAAAAGGAGGCCATTGAATACCTTTATACAAAATTTGGTGAAAGTCACCCCAAAACTACCATAGATACACCTAACACGGGAACTACCCGAGGTGAATTAGAGGTACACAAAAATGAAAATACATATCTAGACAAGTTTTTTATGCTGATTTCAATGATATATTAGTTTTGCTGTCAAAATGAAAGGCCCTTATTCACACCATGGAGGGACTGGAACCTCTGCTATAAATGTCAAAAACTTGCCACAATTAGGTCCAAATGCATTACTTTATACATGTTTAATGCAGAATTTCATGGGCAATAATATGTGGCATAGCTCATTTTTCGGTTAGCTTGTAAATCGAAGCTGCAAGGATTTGAATAGGACACAAAAACTACTTTTTTCCAGTTTCCTGGAAAAGTAGTTCCAACTAAAAGGCTTGCAGTATTAGTTTACAAAAACATCTGAAAATAATCAATAGCACATTTTATTCCCCTCAAAATGCCGCAGTGAACACGTATAAAATTGTTACTGTGAATCATACGATACCAAAAGGTTAGAGCAAAGTTTTGACCGTTTCACCGGAGGGCCCAGCACCTCATTGCCGTGCATGAGGCCCTTTATGAATTTTACAGCCAATTTTCTAATTTTGGTATATCGTCATCAACAAGCTTGTCATTAACAATATCTACCTTTATATTTGCATTAATACACCCTTGTAGTTTCTCATTTAAATGGTACTCTTAAACTTGATGACTGGCACTTCATGTTCACTTTCGAGTAAAACAAACACCAAACCTTTCTAGTTGTCACAATTTATAACAAAAAAGTACCATATTTGGCCCGATATATAACTCCGCATCGCTCTTTTAACATCAGCACCGTTCTCAAAGACACTGTAAAAAATGGGAATCATTATCTTTTTCAAACTACTTTTTTCGACGTTTTTAAAAGTGATTTGGTTCTCCGTATGCTTTTGTACTGTGCTTTCTGCCGGCTTGAAAGAGATTTCGAAAAACAGCCTGTGGAACCACCAGCTTCAAGTTACTTCCAGTTGTACCATTCACTTTTCGTATCCAAAATATCACAAATACGAATTCAGTTTCAAATCCCCGCGGTGGTTGACAATGTACTTTATTCTTCTTAAAAACTGCAGGTCCTACATGTACTGTGTCTCAATTCACACTAATCATAACAACAACCTAGGAAGCCAGTTGTTTGGAAATGCGCTTTGGAAGCCAGAGACGTTTAAAATAGAGAAAAAGTTTAAATTCCGAAATGAAGAATTTCAGAGGCATGGAAATTTAACTTCAAAGACTTTTTCACTTCAAAAATTGAGTCAAGTTTCTACCATTCACCTACCAATTGCGATTCTTTCCCGATTTCCGCTAAGACAGTACAAATGGCAGCTTACTTTTTCAGATTCCGACATTTATTGTCGCCTGAATAGTTGTACTTTTGAAGCATATCGCTATCCAAAATTTGCTCTTGTACCCAAACCAAACCATTTTATCAGCGCTGTCAAAATGAAAGTTGGAAACGATTACAATGCGTATATATGTTATGTGGCTCATATGTTAGCATACTGACATTGACATGACTTTGGTCATTGTATAGATTTAATTTGGAAAAACGGTTTGTATTTTTGAATTCCTCACACTCCAATGTACAAATCTTGGTTTTTGCCAAAAAAAATTCGTAGCTGTATATTTTTTTACGAACGTTTGAAAACGGGCTTTTAAAAAGGTAAATTTCATACATGAAATTTTCGGGTTAAAATCAAAGTTCAGTACCGTGTACCACTTTTACGGTGAAAGTTTTAGCAAAGTTGCACATTATGAGTTGAGTAGGAGTTATCTAGCTACACTTTTAACAGCAAATCAGAAATTTTAGAGATGGCTGGTAACTTTGTCAGTCCAAAATGTGTTAAAAAGGCAATATTACACCTTAGA